>CAUYLG010066491.1:0-39781 GCA_963573385.1 Cacajao melanocephalus
GGTGATGAAGTTTTTTCTGTTTCTTAGTTTTCCTTCGGCAGACGCCCTTTCCCCACAGAGCTAGGCCTTCCCGGGTTCAGCTGTGCTTACTGTGAAACTCTCAGTCCTCAGTGCTTCCAATTGCTGTTCTCCTTGTGGGGACGGGACCAGCTGAGCCCGACTCAAGGGGCACCCAGTCGCATATACTCCACACTGAGAAGCGCCGTGCCGGGGCGCCGGCAAAACAGCCGTGCAGGCCAAAAAAATCGTGCTGGCGACCCGTGTGGCTCCTCCGCTGGGAATCTCCCAGTCTGTGGGCAACAAAAATTCGTCTGAAAGTGCGGCGTCCACTCGCTCTCTGCGCTTTCACTGGGACCTTCAATCTTGAGCAGTTGTTAATTGGCCATCTTGGATCTCTCTCAGGACACATCCATTTTGAACAACTTGATCGTATTCTGCTGGTTGCAGATGATCAGTCCGAATTAGACCAGTCAAAATTAGCCTTTGTCCTCCCAAACCACAGATCTTTTAATGCAACAGTGGCAATATCATCAATCCTCTGAACTTTAGAAGAGTAACAAGAGCATGTAGTATATCTATACATTCTGTGTAGTTATAACCCTTTTTTATTTCTTATTGGTTGTCTAGTCTGAGTAATATGGATAACATTTCTTTAATCAAATAAAAATAATATAGAAGTCCTGAAAAACTAAGTGCCTAGTTAAATGGAGCCAAAATTAAGATTTGAATCAAGAACTCCTGGATGTAGTCTACCACACTGTCTGTTTTTGCCTTTTAAGAAAAAGGCAGATGATTTGGACTGGGATCCTGATTTCATTGTGTTTTCAATATTTGAAAGGATTCTATTATGTCTCCTCTGAGTGTTAAATGTCTTTATGATTCAAGTTCCCATTTTCAGGGTTGGGTATAAGGAAAATTACATGTCAGAAATAGAATTTGTACTTCCAGAAAGAAAATTGCTACTCTTGGGTGTCTTTTTAAAGGTTCTGAGATTCATGATGGTGCTTCTGCCAAAATAGAGAAGCCAGTTCAGATCTGACTCTAATGAAAGTATGTTTTCAAAACTTACAGCTATTCACTGAGTTATTAATTTGAGAATATAAGAACTAAATTTAAATCCTTCGACCTATATTATTATCTGCCACAAAAATCCTGGTGGACGTTCCAAGCCAGTTCCAAACCAACTGCATCATCAAATCACTAGATTGCATTCACGTTATCCCCCATAGTTCCAACTTTTCCCTTTTCTTGTTTTGATTTATAGAACTTGGAGTTCTTTAATGCTTTCTTTCACCTTTTATCTAATCGTTCTCCATGTTGTAGAAATTATTTCCCCAAAGGTCTCCTATGTATGTCCTCTTTTTATTATCCCTTCAACATCACCATGGCACAGTACAGCATTACCATATGCCTAGGCCTCAATATGTACAAGGCATGTTGTCAGGTCTGTGCAGCCCCAGCCCATCTTCCAGGAACTGACTTCCTTCTCCCAGCTGCACAGTTAGGACACATTCATTTTGAACAACTTGATGGTATTCCACGGGTCACAAATGATCAGTCCAATTAGGCTAATCAAAATCTTTCCCTAAGACTAACAAAATAATCAGTTTCTGTGGTGACAGAAAATGTAGGATCCTGGTTGCTGGTCATCGTCTTCTCCCCGTGTGTACCAAAAAAATGAAAGAGCACCCGTCTTCAACAGAGAGAAGGAAATGAATACACAGATAAGAGCAAAGACAGAAATTAGAGGCAGAGATCTGATAGTGGTCACCTTCCTGGTTGATACTATTCCTCGAGCCTACTGCATTCCAATCCTTTATAATGAACTCCTTTTTAAATTTCAGTAATTTAAATAGTCTAACTAAAACCCTGTGAGAATCTCCTAATTGTCCTCCCTGCTTCCTGTCTTTCCCTGTTTGTATCTGTCCTGTATGCCACTGTAGGAGAGGCAAAATTTACCCCTACTTGCTTGGAGGTTTTTGGCTGGGCCTCAGACTGAAATTGGCATAAGACAGACCACTAGGAGAAAAACACACATTGATTTAACACAAGTTTTGCATGGCACAAGAGCCTTCATAAAAAATGAAGACCCCAAGATGCAGTTAGAATTGAAGATTTATATACTGAACTGGACAAAGAGCAGAAAATTGTGAAAATGTGACAAGGCCAAAGGGTTTGGGCTAAGGAAGTTTAAGTGGAGAAGTCATTAGGAAGATAAAGGTTAATTTAATAAGGTTTGTTTGTACAGATTCCCCTCAGCTTCAGCTTCCCCCTGCTGATAAGAATGAAACTTTCCCTCTGGAATAGGATGGACATCTTTCACATGGGACTTTCATCTCCTGCTGTTAAGAAACGGAGGGAAAGTCAGAGAGACCTTCTTGCACCTGCTGTTTTCTATGCGCCTTCAACTCCAAGTAATCAATATTCTGGAGCAGCACATTGTGAGGTCATGTTCTTAACTCCTTCACCATTGCCAGACAGATAAATTAGAATCAGTGGGTGAAAGCTCTTAATTTTCAGATTAAGGAATTAAGACTTTTTAAATAATCAATGGGGACCTATGTCCAGTTATACAGACAGGGTGACGTGGGGGAAAAGTTAGTTTTACAAAGTAAAGGTAACTCAGTTGCATAAATAGTTTCAGAAACTTTTAGTAGTTAACAAAAGACGGCATCCCTCTGATGCAAGAACTTCCCACATTTCATCTTGTCCCGGGTTGACCATCCGCCTGTGCTCTGAATGGGACTCTTCCAGCGCCTCAGGGACCACACCAGCGAGCAACATTGCCACCTGCTGGTTTAGTTAGGGAAATTACAGAATTGGATTACCTTTATTCAAATATTCTTATATTTCAGGGTTTAAAGGTATATTAAAGAATCCTGTTTTTAAAAAAGAAATGTAAACAAATTCCAGTTGTGTTTCATGATAATTTTTATAGTTTGTATCATAACAGTATTGTTAAATTACAACTCTTAGACTTGAACTCTGGAAAGGCTGCAATTTAGGAATTGCTGTTGTCTTTGAGTGATTTACATTTTTACTCTCAATTGGTGCCATGAAATTACTAGCATTAAATCAAGAAACTATAGATTATGTGTTTTGCAATAAATGGCGGTTAAGGCACATATGATTCTGTGATTCGCCATTCAAACTGTGTGGAAGAATAAATGTAGTTAAATTAAAAGGGATCTTGCCAGAGGGAAAAGTTGTTCAATGTTACTCTTGGTAATGGATGCTTTTTTTTTTTTCCTTGAGATGGAGTTTCGCTCTTGTTGACCAGGCTGGAGTGCAACGGCGCAATCTCAGCTTACCGCAATCTCTGTCTCCTGAGTTCAAGCGATTCTCCTGTCTCAGCCTCCGGGAATAGCTGGGATTACAGGCATGCGCCACCACGCCTGGCTAATTTTTTGTACTGTTAGTAGAGAAGGAGTTTCTCCATGTTGGTCAGGCCATGAACTCCAGACCTCAGGTGATCCACCCACCTTGGCCTCCCAAAGTGCTGGGATTACAGGCTTGAGCCACACCTCCCGGCCTCTTTTCTTTAGTTAATTTAGAATGGGCAATCTAGGATTTTAATCGGCAAAATGATATTTGCTTAAAGTTGTTCATTGCTTCATAACTAATAGCAAAAGAAAAAGAAGAAAGATGGACAAGTAATTTAGGTAATGTATGATACCTTGAAAACTGTAAAAAACTAAGGAAAATCAGGAAAATAAAATTTCTGTAATTGCAATTGTGGAAAAATATGTATGCTTATGGAATGGGGCCCCAGGAAGTCAAGCTGTGTATCTCCTGATGGAACTCTTCATGTTAAAGCATTTGCATGTTCTCTATGGTACCTTTACTCTGTATCATAATCCTAACCACATTAATCTAGTTTTGGCCAAGGTCTGAAGCATCCTGTCCCACTTTCTTCTATGGAACCTTCTCTGGGCCACTGATCCCATGTGCATTAGATTTCAATTTGCCGTAAACCTTCAGACTTGCTGTTGAACCTCTCCCTGTCCTCACTACTCTCTTTAATACTGCATTTGAAAAGTCAGGAAGGTACAGTCTACTCCCAGAAAGAAAATCTTAACATTACAGCATCAAGCACATAGAAAATCTCCAGAGGACAGTTAAAACAGTTATTTACTTTGGCCCTCAAGACAATTATTAATCCATGTGGAATCCAGTTCCCATGGACGTATAGATGTCTCTGGTCTCTCTTCTCTGCCTTCTTCTTTCTTTTCTCTCCTTTCATGACCTCTATTATTCTACTCTTTTCTCATCCCTCAGGGTCGTTTGGTTCCATCAATTTTTTTTTCCTTGGTGAAGCTAGAGCGGAGAAAAGTGGGGAGAGTAATTCACATCCCTCAGGTCCTGCATAGGATAAAGGACAGTGGTCCTTTGAAGTCCATCCTCAGTGAGCTATCTAAAAGACAAAACTTTCTCTTACTGATATTGTCTTAATTTTAAAACATAGCAAAATTTGTCCTTTCTCCATCTATGTAAATTCCCTATTTATTACTCTTTTTTGATATTGCCTGGGGTTGGAGGGGAAGCATGATTTAAGTGGGGAAACACCTAACATGGGAAGGAGATGAGGGAGGGTTAAAGTTCTACACCAGGTGGGGGTGGATGTGAGCCCACTGACCATGACCCCGTCAGACTCCCCACCCTCTCTCTGCCAGTCAGGTCAGCTTCCAGCATCCTTCCTTCCTCCCCACGGGGAACTTGCAGCCAATCTGCTAGACCTACAATTTACAAAGGGCAGCTTGTATTGCATAAAAGGATGGTAGCGGTCTCTTTCATATCAGTTACACAATGAGGCCTCTGAGCAAACTCTACATTTGCATTCTGTTGCTTAAAATAATAGTTATGATCTGTGCCGAAAAGGGAAGGCCAGACTTTCTGTTTCATGTGTCTGACCATGAGACCTCCGGTCTGTAGCTATTCCTCCTGCTGTAATTTCTTCCATCTGTTCTATTGTGGTACAAGGACAGAGGGAAACCATTCACAAGCTTATGTGAGATTTATTTTGATGACCAGGTAGATGCTAATGGAAAGCCTGTGAGAGTGAAACTCAGAGACATTACATTATGATTGACCTTGGGTTTGGCACTTTGTCGAAAACTAAACTATTCTTACATTTATTCAAACGGCTGGTTATGCCTTCGCTAGTCACCATCTGTGAACTGACCAAAGCTACATGTACCAGATACTGAAACATTGGGACTATCGATGTATTGGCAGAAGAAGCAGGAGAGCCTGTGTGACTGAGCTAAAAATTTAACCCATCGTAAGAAATGGGATCAGAGTTTGTTTCATATTTTATCTCCAATATTTGATCTATGCCTAGGACCCAAGAATGGCCAAAAGTTTCCAGAAGTAACTATCATATGATAGCAGGTGTTGTCAATGCTGCCTGCACTTTAGAATTTAAAAGTACCACTACAGAGGCCTAATCTCAGAGCCATTAAATGAGAATCTCTAGGATGGAGCCCAAACAATAACATTCTTTAAAAGCTCCTCGGGTGATGTGCATGCAGGGCTGAGAACTAGTACCAGTAGGCAGACTGCAATGGAACAGGAGCATGCTTATATCCTGATCTCATTTTCATGACATTCATTCATAACGGCCGGATGTATAAACTGTACTTGCATAATTAACATCTCAATTTAAAATTCCGACCAATAATTATAGTTTCTGATGTAGCAATTTACCAAATGGTATCTATCAGGTTGTTTTTTAATTTAAAATTTTAGATTCAGGGGAACACATGCATGTTTGTTACATGGGTAAATTGCACACTGGCGGGATCTGGGCTTCTAGTGTACCCATTATCCAAACAGTAAACATTGTACCAAATAGATAACTTTTTGACCTTACTCTCTCCCACCCACCCCACTTTTGAAGTCCTCAGTGTCTATTACATGCATCTTTATGTCCATGTGTACCCATTGTTTAACTTCCACTTATAATTGAGAACATGTGGTATTTGCTTTTCCATTTCTGAGTTAGTTTGCTTAGGATAATGGCTTCCAGTTCCGTGCATGTTGCAGCAAAGGACATGATTTTATTTTTTGTGGCTGCATAATATTCCATGGTGTATAGAAACCACATTTTCTTTATCCAGTCAACTGTTGATGGACACTTAGGTTTGTTCCATGACTTTGCTATTGTGAATAGTACTGTGGTGAACATATGAACACAGGTGTCTTTTTTGTATAATTATTTATTTTCCTTTGGGTAGATAACCAGTAATTTGATTACTAGGTCAAATGGTAGTTCTACTTTTAGTTCCTTGGGACATAGTTCTACGGTTTTCAATAGAGATTGAACTAATTTACATTCTCACCTGCAGTGTATAAGTGTTTCCTTTTCTCTGCATCCATGCCAACATTTGTGGTTTAAAAAATTGTTTTAATAATAGCCATTCTGACTGATGTAAGATGATAACTCATTGTAGTTTTAATTTTCATTTCTCTGATAATTAGTGATGTTGAGCATTTTTTTCATGTGTTTATTGGCCACTTGTATTATTCATGCCCTTTGCTCAGTTTTTATTTATTTATTTATTTATTTATTTATTTATTTATTTATTTGAGATCGAGTCTCACTCTGGAGCCCATGCTGGAGTGCAATGGTGTGATCTCAGCTCATTGCAACCTATGCCTCCCGGGTTCAAGTGATTCTCCTGCCTCAGCCTCCCATGTAGCTGGGATTACAGGCACCCACCACCACACCCAGCTAATTTTTTGTATTTTTTTAGTAGAGACAGGGTTTCACTATGTTGGCTAGGCTGGTCTCGAACTCCTGACCTTGTGATCCACCACCTCGACTTCCGTTTGTAAATTGCCCAGTCTTGGATATGACTTTATCAGCAGCATAATAATGGTAGAGTGGGGCACTGCTGAAAAGATACCTGAAAATGTGGAAGCAACTTTGGAACTGGGTAACAGGCAGAGGTTGGAACAGTTTGGAGGGCTTAGAAGAAGACAGGAAAATATGAGAAAGTTTGGAACTCCCTAGGGACTTGTTGAATGGCTTTGACCAAAATGTTGATAATGATATAGACAATGAAATCCAGGCTGAGTTGGTCTCAGATAAAGATGAGGAACTTGTTGGGACCTGGAGTAAAAGTCACTCTTGTTATGTTTTAGCAAAGAGACTGGTGGCATTTTGCCCCTGCCCTGGAGATCTGTGAAACCTTGAACTTGAGAGAGATAATTTAGGGTATCTGGTGGAAGAATTTCTAAGCATCAAAGCATTCAAGAGGTGACTTGGGTGCCGTTAAAGACATTCAGTTTTAAAAGGTAAACGTCATAAAAGTTTAGAAAATCTGCAGCCTGACAATGTGATAGAAAAGAAAATCCCTTTTTCTGAGGAGAAATTTAAGCCAGCTGCAAAAATTTGCATAAATAACAAGGAGCCCAATGTTAATCACCAGGACAGTGGGGAAAATGTCTCCAGGGCATGTCAGAGGTCTTCATGCAGCCCCTCCCATCACAGGCCCAGAGATTTAGCAGGAAAAAGTGATTTTGTGGGCCAGGCCCAGGGTCCCTCTGCTGTGTACAGTCTAGAGACTTGGTGCCCTATATCCCAGCTGTTCCAGCTGTGACTAAAAGGGGCCAAGGTACAGCTCGGGGTGTTACTTCACAGAGGTCAAGAATTAAGCTTTGAGAACCCTTGCATAGATTTCAGAGGATGTATGTAAATGCTTGGATGCTCAGGCAGAAGTTTTCTGCAGGGGTGGGGCCCTCATGGAGAACCACTGCTAAGGTAGTGTGGAAAAGAAATGTGGGTTCAGAGCCCCCACACAGAGTCCCTACTGGGGCACAGATTAGTGGAGCTGTGAAAGGGGGCCACTGTCCTCCAGACCCCAGAATGGTAGATCCACTGACAGCTTGTACCATGTGCCTGGAAAAGCTGCAGACACTCAATGCCAGCCCATGAAATCAGCTGAGAGGGAGGCTGTACCCTGTAAAGCTACAGAGCAGAGCTGCCCAAGGCTGTGGGAGCCCACCGCTTGCATCAGCATGACCAGGATGTGAGACAGGTAGTCAAAGGAGATCAGTTTGGAGCTCTAAAATTTAACTGCCCTGCTGGATTTCAGATTTGCATGGGGCCTGTAGAACCTTTTTTTAGCCAACTTCTCCCATTTGAAATGGCTGTATTTACCAATGTCTGTACCCCCATTGTAACAAGGAGGCAACTAACTTTCTTTTGATTTTGCAAGCTCATTGGTGGAAAAGACTTGCCTTGTCTTGGATGACACTTTAAACTGTAGACTATTGAGTTAATGCTGAAATGAGTTAAGACTTTGGAGGACTGTTGAGAAGGCATGATTGGTTTTGAAATGTGAGGACATGAGATTTGGGAGGGGCCAGGGTTAAAACGACATGGGTTGGCTGTGTCCCCACCCAAATCTCATCTTGAATTCCTAAATGTTTTGGAAGGTGCCTGATGGGAGGTAACTGAATCATGGGGGCAGTTCTTTCCCATGCTGTGCTCGTAATAATGAATAAGTCTCATGAAATCTGATGGTTTCATAAGGGGGAGTTTCCCTGCACAAGCTCTCTTTCTTTGCCTGCCACCATCCATATAAGATGTGACTTACTCCTTTTTGCCCTCTGCCATAATTGTGATTCCTCCAAGCCATGTGGAAATGTAAGTCTGTTAAATCTCTTTCTTTTGTAAATTGCCCAGTCTTAAGTATATCTTTATCAGCAGCATGAAAATGGACTAATACAGTGATACCTCTGGCTCTGTTCTTTTTGCTCAGGATTGCTTTGGCTATTCAGCCTTTTTTGATTCCGTATGAACTTTAGGATTGTTTTGCTAATTCTGTGAAAAAAATGACTTTAGTAATTTGATAAAGATTGTATTGAGTCTATAGATTTTTTTATTAGTATGGCCATTTTAACAATGTTGATTTTTCCAGTCCATGAGCATGGGTTATTCTTTCCATTTGTTTGGGTCCTCGGTGATTTCTTTCATTAGTGTTTTGTAGTTCTTTTTATAGAGATCTTTCACTGTCTTGGTTAAATGTATTCCTAGGTATTTGAATTTTCTGTAGATATTGTAAATGGGATCTAGTTTTTTATTTGGTTCTCAGCTTGAATATTGTTGGTATACAAATGCTACCAGTTTTTGTATGTTGATTTTGTATCCTGAAACTTTACTAAAGTTGCTTATGAAGTCTAAGAGTCTTTTGGAGGATTTTTTTAGGGTTTTCTAGGTATATGATTATGTCATCAGTGAGCAGAAATAGTTTTACTACCTCTTTTCAAGTTTCTTTCTCTTGCCTGATTTGATGTTCTGGCTAGTATTTCCAGTACTATGTTGAAAAAGAGTGGCAAGCATGGACATCCTGTCTTATTCCAGTTCTTAGCGGGAATGCTTTCAACTTTTCCACATTCGGTATGATGTTAGTTATGATTTTGTCGTACGTGGCTCTATGGCTCCTATTCTTTTGAGATATGTTTTTTTGATGCTAGCTTGTTGAGAGTTTTTTATCACAAAGGGATGTCGGGTTTTATCAAAGGCCTTTTTTCAGCATCTATTGAGTTTGTCATATGGTTTTTGTTTTTGTTACTTTTAAGTGGTAGATCACTTTTAGTGATTTGCAGGTGTTGAACCATTCTTGCATTCCTGGGATAATACCCACTCAATCATGATGAATTATCTTTTTGATGTGCTATTGAATTTGGTTTGCTAGTATTTTGCTGAGGATTTTTTCATCTACGTTCATCAAGGATATTGGCCTGTAGTTTTCCTTTTCTGTTGTGTCCTTGCCTGATTTGGTATCAGGGCGATGCTGGCTTCATAGAATGAGTTAGAAAGAAATTCCTCCTCCTTGACTTTTTGGAACAATTTCAGTAATACTCATACCAGGTCTTCTTTTTGTATCCGGTAGAATTTGGCTGTGAGTCCATCTGGTCCTAGGCTTGTTGGGAGTTTTTTTTATTACTGGTTCAATTTCATTATTCATTATTGGTTTATTCAGGATTTCTAATTCTTCCTTGTTCAATCTTGAGGTTTTGTATGTTTCCAGCAATTCATTCATTTCCTCTACGTCTTCCAGTTTGTGCACATAGAGGTATATGCCATAGTAGGTTCTGATGATCATTTGTATTTCTGTTTTATCAGTTGTAATGTCACCTTTATCATTTCTGATTGTACTTACTTGAATCTCCTCATTTTTTCTTGGTTAATCTAGCTAGTGGTCTGTCATCTTTTTACCCTTTCAAAGAACCAACTTTTTGTTTTGTTGATCCTTCAGGTAACTTTTTTGTCTCAATCTCATTTAGTTACGCTCTGATTTTTGTTATTTATTTTCTTCTGCTAGCTTGAGGTTTGGATTGTTCTTGTTTATCTAGTTCCTTGAGGTGCAATGTTAGGTTGTTAATTTGAGATCTTTCTACCTTTTTTATGTAGTCTAGCAGGCTCTTAAAATAGTGTAACTTCCATTTATTTCCATGGAATAGTTTATATGCTTGGGCATTTATTACCCAGATTTCAAAGACTAAATATTTCATTTATTTTAACTGATTCTTTTGTGTATTTTTTTCTATACTTCATGGATAATTCATTGTCTAAAAATTAATTTCATCTAAATAATACTAAAGCCTACTGAGTATGCATAAAGATATGATGAGAGCACAGTTGAAGAACCTATTTTCTTCAGTTATTAAATAAAGATTTCTCTATATTTCAGTTAAGTAAGAAACCTAAAGTTAAGCAATTAAAATTATATTCACATAGTAGCTGAATATACACACATATATATATGTATTAGGAAGGATATAGATTAAGCTGCTGTAATAAGGAGATTCTAAAGCACAGTGCATCAAATAATGTTGAAGTTTATTTCTCCCTTATGAAACAACCAAGAAGAAAATATATTTTGTTACAAATAGGTTATTTCAGAGTTGTCAATCTCCAGTCAATGGGAAGAGAGAAAAGGAAGAAGGCGGAATGCATCACTTCTGCTCACATTTCACTGGCCAGGACTTAGCGATATTTGTATTCTTAGATGCAAGGAAGGCTAGGAAATTGGAATTTCCATCTAGGCAGCTGTACATCTAACTGAAAACCAAAGGTTTCTATTTCTAATACAAAGGAGAAGAGAAAAGATATTGTAGAAATTGTCAGTCTCAACAACATCTTCATAAAACTCATAATCTAAATATACTTGGAATATAAAAGTGATATTATTTACAATTTTATTTTCAGGATATTTTTATTATACCTTTTAACTCTTAAGAAGCTTAAATTTTGTGTTCATTTGATCAAAAAGATATTTTATGATACACTATTTTCTTTTATACATAGCTTTGTCTACTAACTCTAGCAAGTGATGCATGAAATATGGATCACGGTATACTTCTAACTCTTTAAGATTAGCATTAACTTGGGTTTTTCCAGCAGACAAAAGTTTAACAGAACAAAGTCTAGACAGATCTTACGATTGTAAGTATCATTCATTTATTCAGTTGAATGGATTCTAGCAGCATACTCATGGCCTCCCTTTAAAGTCTCATGAAAATTGTGAATTCTCTATTCATATAGATCAATGATTTGAGGGGGTTTAGAGAAACCTCTCCCTATGAAGCTCAATTTTAGAATGCCTTAACTATATATAAGAGGATATCCTCTCATGTCTCACACCAGCCTGGCAAATTATATATAAAAATCATTGATCTGTGTCTCTGGGACCCATCAGTGAAATTCCTGGAGCACTGGCCTAAGGTGAGACATCTAGCACAGGACCTGGGTCATGGTGACTATACAGTAAATAATGTCAGTTCTGTTGCATTTCAAGGCTCCTCTAGTCTCTGTGTTTTAGGCTCCTCTATTCTCTGGGTGTTTTACACTCTCCCCTTCGGATGTAATGCCTCCCATCTTCCTCAACGCAGATCACACTCCCACCATGGAAGGTGACTTGGCCATTCCCACATCATTAAATGCTGCTCCTCCTTCTGGCATGGACATGGTTCTTCACCTCATCAATGGAACATTTTTCAATTTTTTTGCTCACTCAGCATCTGAGCCTTCTTCTTACATATAGTGCATACATCATCCCCTTATATGTTTGCATGTGAGACGAAACATATCTTGTGACACTAAAAATGCAAGATGTTATCTTTCTAGATTAACTTGTAACTAGCACATGGGCACTTAGTATAGGTGTTTCTTTGAATGGAGAATTAAGAACTTGTGATACAACAAAGCAGGGCCTATGGAGAAAGGTCTCTGGCAGCAGTGACAGCTGGAGATAAGGTTTCCAGGGGATCAGTAGTTCCAGTGTTATTGGCAGCATTTAGAGTTATTGCCAGTGGGATCAGCAGTACAAGCCACAGTGTCTAGTGCTTTGTGGCAATATCTGCAGCTTCCAGGCTGAATGAGTTCTGCTGTGCACTAAACCATATTTGCTAAAGACTCTGGTATAACCTTTCATTTATGGAAATCAATATTTCTAGAGTTTCTCCAAAATCACGACTGCAGTTTTTTGTTTTGTTTTGCAAAAGTTTAAATAGTAATCTTTATCACTCTGATCTATACCTTCATGAGGAAACTTTGGGAGACATAAGAATGAACTGCTCTACTAAATGTGGCTCTCTCAAAATAACAGAACTAGGAAAACAAGCAATTAGGAAATTACTGAGAGTCTCTTGGGTTCTTTAAGTGTTGAGACCAAGAGACCAAGCAGAGAATATAGCATTTCCCTTGTCTGTTTCATTTTGAGCAGATAAGGTCATATTCAAGAATGTTATTCCACGGCTTAAAACTTTCAGTGCCTTATCATTGAACGGAAATGAAATCTAGGCCCTACCATTTCTTGGATTTCAAACTAGAGTAATTAACTTAGCTTTTCTATGCATCATTTGTTCTTCTTTATTTTTTACATCTACTTTTAAGGGGAAGAGAGTTTATAATATCCATCTCAAAGGCATTTGTGCTATGTGTAATATATCATGTATGAAAACTTGGTGCTGGGAAAACTCAAGAAAAATGAAGACTACTCTCCTTAGTCTGTCATTCAGAGATCTTCCTATTGGATCCCAGCTCACCTTTCCAATCTCTTCTCTTATCATTTTCCCTTCCTCTTTTCTCTTTTCCAATGCATCAGTGACTCCAGATATTTTAAAATCACATCTTAACTTGCTGTAAACAATTCTGTACATTTACTTTGGTGTTCCCTCTGCTAGGAATGTGCTTCTCCCCTGTTTTCTCATTCACTTCCTTAGATCAACCTTGTGTATGCCTAATGCCTGGATCATAATGTGTGTGCTTCATTGAAATCATGAAAGTTAATGAACAAATGGTCTGAGTTGGAAACCATCAATTTGTATTTATTTGGGAGCCACAAGGAGATGCCCACCTCACCAGAGAATTAGGATAAGTAAAGTAAGACTGCCACTTAGAAACTAAATTTTAAGATCTATACAGATATGTAAAATTATATAGACAAGGCAGAATAGCTCCAGGGCCAGACAGACTCCATAGAAAGCAACTTGTCTTTACTACTTTACTTGAAGAAAGAATGGCAATGTTGGTGGGCATGTAAGCTAGTATAGCCACTATGGAGTACAATATGGAGGTTCCTCAACAACCTACAAATAGAACCACCATTTGATCCATCAATCTCACTACTGGGAATTCATCCAAATGAAAGGAAATCATTATATTGAAGAGAGACCTGTATCCCCATGTTTATAGCAGCACTATTCACAGCCGAGATATGGCATCAACCTAGGTGTTCAACAACTGATGAATGCATAACACAAACGCGGTATGTATACACAATGGAATATTATTCAACTATTAAAAAAATGAAATACTGTCGTTAACAGCAACAGGGATGGAACCGGAGGACATTATGTTAAGTGAAATAAGCCAGGAACAGAAAGCTAAGCACCACATGTTCCCACTCATATGTCGAAGCTAAAAATGGTTGATCTCATAGAAGTGAAAAGTAGAACAGAGGCATACTAGCTGCTGAGAAGGGTAGGAAGAAGGTAGAGAGTTGTTAAGGGGTACAAAATTACAGCTAGACAGAAAGAATAAATTCTACTATTCTATAACACTGTAGGATGACTATATTTAACAATAATATACAATTTCACTAACACAGGAACAGAAAACCAAATACTGCATGTTCTCACTTACAAGTGGGAGCTAAATGATGAGAATACATGTACATATAGAGGGGAACAACATCTCCTGGGGCCTATCAGAGGGCGGAGGGTGGAAGGAGGGAGAGGATCAGAAAAAATAACTAATGGGTGCTAGGCTTAATACCTGAGTGATGAAATAATCTATACAAAAGACCCCCATGACACAGGTTTACCTATGTAACAAACCAATGTATGTGCCCCTGAACTTAAAAGTTATCTTTAAAAAAAAGAAATAGGTTGCCTGATGAAAAACAAAATGTATACATATATATATATACACACATTATACTATATGTATCTAATATATAAAATTATGTGTGTATGTGTGTGTATATGTATATATGATTTCAAATAGCTGGAAGGAGGATATTGAATGTTCCCAACATAAAAATATAATAAATGCTTGAGGTGATGGATATCCTATTTACCCTAATCTGATCACTATACATTATATGTATCAAAATATCACTATGTACCCCACAAATATGTACAGTTCTTACTTGTAAGTTTTAATTTTTTTTTTAAATAAAGAATGGGCAATTTAATGAAGAGTGGACCAGCCCGCTAACAAGCTTAGAAAAATAAGAATCACTGAGGCAAAAATGAATCATGGCACTTTAGAGTACTTTTCAGGGAGAGAGTTGGGTTTCTAATGTTTCAGTTCCTACTGTGAGGTTTCCAGGGAGCATTGTAGATGCACCATCTTATTTTAGCTCAGTGCTGTTAAGCATTCACACTGCGTAGCTCACTCTGTTCTCATTTAAGCTCACCATACAGGCTTTTCGTTATTATTCTTTCCCATTATAAATTTAAAATTATTTGCTAATTATAATTTGGTTTCCCAAGTGGACTCATCTACTACAGACTTCAAGAAGATCTCCATGAGGAAACTTCTATACCTTGAAAGCCAAAGATCAAGTCCAGCCACCTTTCCTTTGACGAATGTGTCTCTACCACTTCCAGCTGCGAGATACACCAATGCCTACAGCTAGCATATGAAATGAGTTGATGGGAACTTAAAGGAAAACCCCCCTACACCTGCCCTAGAGGAGGGTTCTATCATGAACATAACTGAAATTTTTATCACTGTTCTTCCTTCTAAAAGTCCCATGAATTATCTTGATAAAAGGGTTATAACAGGACTCCTCATATCCTGGTTAGGAACCAGGCCACAACAGCAACAGGTGAGCGGCAGGCAAGCAAGTGAAGCTTCATCTGTATTTACAGCGGCTCCACATTGTTCATATTACCACCTGGTCTCCTCCTGTCAGATCAGCAGTGGCATTAGATTCTCTTAGATGCGGGAACCCTATTGTGAACTGCGTACATGCCTGATGATGTGTCACTGTCTCCCATCACCCCCAGATGCAAATATCTAGTTACAGGGCAACAAGCTCAGGGCTCCCACTGATTTTACACTACAGTGAGTTGTATAACTATTTCATTATATATTCCAATGTAATAATAACAGAAAATAAGTGCACAATAAATGTAATGCACTTGAATATCCTGAAACCATCCCCCTCACCCCTGGTCCCTGGAAAAATTGTCTTCCATGAAACCAGCCCCTGATGGCAAAAAGGTTGGGGACCACTGGGTTATAGGAGTGAGGAACACTAGCTAACATAACGTAAGTTTCTAAGTTTCTGCTCATTAGACATTTTGGTTGCCAGGAACAAAGACTCACTCAAGGGGCCTCAAGAAAGGTAGGTGTCCTCATACGGGGGCCATTTGAGAAGACAAAACATCCCAGAATCCAGATAGGCCTGGGGGTAACAGGAGAATCAAGTCCAACTTGCAGGCAGGAAGATGGTTCTTTTGCCCCTTAGCAACAGGAGCGCCATAATTTTCCATTTTGTGTGCCAGAGTAATGGGGTTTAGCCCGTTCTCCATTGCTGCCTCTCTGCGTTTTCCCTTCTGTTTTTGTTCTAGCCACTTTCTGACATCTCTTTCATTAAATATTCAGATTCCCAGAGAAGGAAAATAAGATTAGACCTCAAGCCCCCATCATCTGTGTTCAGGCAGAGCCTTTGCAACCTGTCTCCTTGGAGGCTGCCAGCCAGGCTCCCCTTGGATCAGGTGCTCACTCTGTCCAATTCCCTAGGGTGAGATGGGGCATGTGAGTGGTTAGAACCTGGCCACCTGTGCCTCAGGCACCCAGGAGGTCTGAGCATAAGGCAGTACTTCTCAGAAGGAGCAATGTGTTGGCAGGAACCTGTAGGTTAAGGGAGTCAGATAGTTAATCCAAATGGAGACCCCAAATGGAGATATGTGGATGGGCTCTATTAGAACCTCCTGGAATCCTTTTAGAAATACAGAACTCTGGGTCTCACTCCAGACCTACTAAATTAAAATCTCTAAAATCTCAAGGGGAAGCATTAGAGAACACACACACACAAGCACACACAAAAACACAATTTTTAAATCTCCCCAAGAAAACACAGTGACCTTGTGAGGGAACAGAGAAATGTGAAGGATGGAAAGGGTGAGACTGAAAGAAAATCTTGATTTTTTTTTTTTTTTTGAGACAGGGTCTTACTCTTGTCGCCCAGGCTGGAGTGCAATGGCATGACCTCGACTCATTGCAACCTCTGCCTCCTGGGTTCAAGTGATTCTTGTGCCTCAGCGTCCTGAGTAGCTGGCACTATCACCACACCTGGTTCATTTTTTATTTTTAGTAGAGCCGATGTTGGCCAGGCTGGTCCCAAACTCCTGATCTCAAGTGATCTGCCTGCCTCCGTCTCCCAAAGTGCTGGGATGTCAGGTGTGAACCACCGAGCCTGGCCAGGGAGTCTTCTTGATCCTTTTAATGATTCTGTCAGGGAGTTCTGATGTATTCTTGTGGAAGTGTGGGTAAAAACACATTTGTGAGATGAAGTCGTTTCTTTCAAAGAAATAAAAATATAAGGAATATGGTTCTCTGTAGCTTCCAGAACTTACACAAATGAGTCTGAGAGACTAGCAGGAAATAATGTTAAGCCTAAACATGATGAACTTTTAGTGTGGCTGCAAACAAAAGTTGAGCGTTTGCTTCCTTTTTTTCTCCCTGTTCTGTAACAGTATAGTTAGTGAAATATCATAAGCAACACATACTACTTTAATCAAAATGCTACATGAATTACAAATAAAATTTTCAGGAACTAATTTAAGAAAATCTTTCATTTAATAGGAGGAAGGTAATGAACTAGTTGGGAACGCTTTAAAGAAAGAGTTGCTTAACATAAATATATCCTAATGTATTATAATCTTTATTACAAAACAAGTAAAACAAGTATTTTATGTTGAGGTAACATTTCAAATGGTATCTGGCAAAAATCAGTTTAATCTTATATACAGAATTTTTCTCTGTAAAGGACTCAGAGAACAGTTTTTTTCTAGCATTGCACATAAACTGATTTTAGAAAAAATAAAGCTGAAAAGTATCTATGTAAAGAGGAATTTCTTTCTCCCACTCTTCCCAACCCAATCCTTCATATCATTACTGGTGATCAGTAAGGTGATGTTTATGGGAGTTCTACAAAAAAAAAATAGTGAATTGAGTAAATTAATTGGGAAAAAAAGATTTTCATATCCAAAACAACTCACTGTGCCATAATTTCAAAGTGTTTTTGCAATCAAAGTATTTAATCCTATAGAATTAACTATTATTTATCCCAAGAATAGAAATCTCCAGTCTCCAATGAGGAAACCCTATGCAACCTTTCAACTCCAGTGTCTTCTGCTATGAAGCCCTTCCTTGCTCTCCAAAGCGTTGGTCACCCTTCTCAGTGCTCCCAGATAGATATCATGGTCATAGCTCTGTCTTGGTACTCACCATACTGGGTTGTAACAATTCTTGTTTCTCTTATACATACCCTTCTTTAACTCTGTAGCTTTATGGATCTCTCTATATGCTCCTCAGGAGCAAGAAACAAGTCTTCACCTGCTTGACATTCCCAACACCTAGCACAGTGCCTGGTACATCGTGGACCCGCAATAGCTTGTTTGTTAGGTTGATGAGTTAGGAACCATCTCAGCTGCAAAGATATCATGCAGATCCTTTCTTGCTTCTAGCCTCTTAGGATGTGTTCTGGTGTCACTCCACAGTATTTAAACCTCTATGAAATGATGACACCCTAGAAACAAGTGTAATGTCAAGCAATTCCTTTCAGGAAAAAAATATGGCTTCTGGTTATTCTTTTGGTCAAAACATCAATAAATTATAGTTATCATGATACACTTTCAAACTCCCAAGACTCCTTTAGGTGACAGCCACTTCTTAAGACAGCTGATGCTAATAGCCGTCTTGGCAGTCATTATCATCTTGGTCTCCAATGGGTTTGTTGTGATAGGCATCAACTGTTAATTTCCGGCTTTCTATCTCAATGTTTTTCAACTGGCCATCTTCCTCACTGCTTGATTTGCTCTCCGTGGAGTTGCTATCTTCCTTGGATCTGCTGCTGTCTTGAGAGTCACTGTCGTCTTCCTCAGACTGGCTTTCCTCGCTCTGACTCTCCGTTGAGGCGCTGTGAGACTGGACGCCCTCCTGGCTGGAGCTGTTCTCATCCTCGGGGGACTCCGGGCTTTCCTCTGAGGAGTTGAGGCTCTCGCTGGATTCACTGTCTGCTTGCTCCTCTCTGGATTCACTTTCTGTGTGGGAGAGTGTGTGCAAGCTGTCCTCTTTGCTGGAGTCACTGTCTTCCTGGTCTTCTACGTGACTGGTTGTCGGGTCCGGGTTATCTCCCCTGGACTCACTCACCACCTCTTCCTGAGACTCACTGCTGTTCTCTTGGGATGGAAGGTCCGCCTCTTGACTGGACTCACTGCTGGGGCCATCTAGGTTTTGGCTGTCTTCCTGGGATGGATTTTCCTTGCTGTCTTCTTGAGAGTCACCCTTGCTGTCTCTCCTGGGTTGACTGAGGCCAGCTTCTCTGGAGTTGCCGTTTTCTATAGAGTCACTCTTGACTTCTTCCATCGTGTTATTGTCATCAAGTTCACCTTTGTCATCTTCCTCTGAGATGCGAGACTTCCTAAAAATGTTTTTACTAGGATGCTCCACCAATTGGCTGTCACCTGAATCTTGAGTGTTTGCTTGCCCACTGTTTTCTCTAGATTCTTTTGATTTCATGCCCGCACTGTTCATTCTGGAGTTTCCCCTCTCACTCCTGATACTGTCTGGGTCGTCACTCTGCATTCCCTCATCATCAAACTCAGAGCCATCTCCATGGCTGTTCTCCCCGTCACTGCCGCCTCCCACCCAGTGCTCTTCACTCTCACTCTCCTGAGTGGAGTCACCTCTCTCAGGCCTGCTGTCCACCTGGTCCTCATTATCAAGGTCCCTGCTCTCACTGGTGGTATCTTGGGCACTGTCTTGCCCTTGTGGAATGCCCTCTTCCCTGGATTGTGTGGTGTCAGCAGAGTCCTCATCACTTCCCAGTCTGGAATTTCCTCCTTCTTGTCTGTCTTTGGGCCCTGGGCCATTGTCATCATCGCCAAAGGTGTCATCTCCACTGTCATCTTCATCATCATCTTTATCATATCCTTCTTCTCCTGTGCTCCTGGAGAAGCCACTAGTTGGTCTATAAATGTATTGATGATCATCAGAGCCCAGCCCCTCCTCTGACTCAGCACTGTCACTGGGGTCTTCATTTGCCTAGGATTTGGGGTTAACAGATGTGGTCAGTATTCCAGGAACTGATAGAGAAGGAGTCATCTAGAGCCTGTCCAGTCTTTCTGCTTCCTTCTTCCTACATCCCCTCTGACCCATGGTCAATTTTACTGGTCAGTAATATCTCTACCAGAGCTTAAACAGGAAGGAAGAGGAGTTGAAACTCAAGTGGTTCCATTTTATATAGGCACACTTCATTCAGTGCTACCAACATTTTCTCAAAAACCTTTCTTGAAATCACATTTATGAAACTCAAATCATACTGTACATATAATTTCTTTAAAAAAAAAACTCTTGGGCCGGGTGCAGTGGCTTACGCCTGTAATCCCAGCACTTTGGGAAGCCAAGGAGGGCAGATCACAAGGTCAAGAGATCAAGACCATCCTGGCCAACATGGTGAAATCCCGTCTCTACTAAAAATACAAACAAACAAACAAAAAAATAGCTCGGTGTGGTGGTGCATGCCTGTAGTCCCAGCTACTTGGGAGGCTGAGGCAGGAGAACTGCTTGAACCTAGGAGGCGGAGCTTGCAGTGAGCCGAGACTGCACCACTACATTCCAGCCTGGTGACAGAGCAAGACCCCATCTCAAAAAAAAAAAGAAAGGAACTCTTAGATAATTGTTTGTGAATTAAAGAGTTGGTTTATAATGCTCATGCATCAAAGTGTGTGGTGTAAAACAGAGTTTTTAAAAATCCTGAGTGATCTTAAAAATGACCCCAGTTTTTTTTTTCCTCTAGGGGGAAAAATGTGCTAGGATAGGAGGATGAAATCTTCATCTAAAATAAAAATAAAATATTACAATAAGGTATATACCTCACCCAAACCATGTTTCTACCTCATTAGTACAACCAGAAAGTTGCCTGTAGATGACTCAGCGGAAGATGCTAACTAATGTGACCACCAAGGCAGCTTAGTGCTAAGTGAGAAGTCATAGAGGTGAGCCCTGTAAGTAAAACAATTGGATTCTCTGCACCAGTAAGGAAGGACAGTAAGTCTTCATGTATTGTGCTCCCAAAATATCGGCTGTCTTTACCATACCCTAAACAGAGCATACCTGCTAGTTTGTTTCTTTGTTTTTCTACAAGTCGCTAAGGATCAATGTCAGAGTCTATAATTGAAAGTACTTGTGTATACGCTGTTGACATCTCCTTCTAGCACTGGAGTTTTATGCTGGTACGGTGAAACCGAGAATGAGTTTAACCTGCCATACCTCATTAACCCAACTCACAAGCAGAAATTGCAGGAATCACCATACCTCATTAACCCTTTCTCAGGAAGGAATTGCTACCCTCACCTCAGAGCTAAGAGACCCTTAAAGCAAGAAATCACAAAGTCCCTGGCAAAGAGCATTTCCCCAGTTCTATGCTTTTAAATTTCTAGAATGTTCCTTTGATAACCTTAAGTAAATAGGAATAAACAACCTAATAATTCATCTTCCAACTGTGGCTAAGTGTGGAATGCAACATGGATCAAAGCCTTGGGGAGAAACCTGGCTCCTGGACTCTCTGGAGCCCCACAGGATTGAGTTTGGTCGAAACAATAGCACAGCTAAGAAAGTAACACAAGGTTTTAGAAAAACGAAAAAGAATGCCAGTTTTAAGGGATATACACTAACTCTGCCTTTCTCACTCCAGAGCCCAGTCCTGCAGATGGGACTATTTGAAAGAGAAAGTCACTACTAAAGCAGCTGTTTTCATTAAAGTTTCCTCAGGACCCTACTGTCCTGTCTGTCCTGTCTTCAAGCAGGATCCTTCACACAGAGAAGTTCCCAGGCACTTCCTCACCTGATCTGAACTGCTCCAATTGTAAAAGCAACATTTTCTGTTGATGAGTAAGTCTGACATGGTCAACACCACTTGTGACTGTGTGTATGTGTGTGTGTGTATTTTTTAACTAGGAGAGACATTTAGGGCCACAATGCTAACAATCTAGCCTCAGTGATGAAAATAAGATGAATAGCATGTCTACATGTGAATTCTCCTTACTATTTTTCTCTCCTAATTTTATGGAACTCTTTAGCCAACATAACTCATAGTTAGAAAACTATTATATTTAGAACTGTTTCCAGGTAATTTAATCTAACATCATTTCCTTCCACTCCTAAGTAGCCTGAAAAGTTAAGAAAGGTCTGTTTAATTACCTGTTCCTCCGAGCTAACTTTACTTCCTTCTGATGACTCACTGCTCTCCTGAAAGGGGAAAATTTGTTTATTTTTCTTTTTAGTAATTCCCCAGGAAAGAAAAAAACATGATACACATCAATTGCTTCCAGTTTGGATTTACTACTTTCAAAATTGTGGAAGTCAATGAGAAGAGTGTTAAAGTTACTTCATGAGATGTTTATGACAAAAATAAATGAGATAGTTACCAAGGGTGGTGTTGGTGCCTGACTCAAATGACCCTGCAAAAAAGGAAAGGAAGGAAAACAAATTATTCCCTCACAGATGGATTTCATTATTGAAATTATTTAGAATAATTTTAGGTTATTATTTTTAGTTTCTTGATAGAGATCTTACATTTACATGAGTAATAATGAAATTTTATGATGAAATGGTTCAAAAAGGAAGGTAAAATGACTAACGGCTTGAAAAGATATTGGGATATGAGAGACCTAGACTATTTTTATATTTCTGAATTTTTGTTTATAGAAATAAATATGCTTTCTTTGAACCTGGCTGTTCATACAACCTAGAGGAAATGTAACAGAGGAAAAGCAGCATTGAAACTCAGAATCCAGGTTTACATCTCAATTAACTCACTGGTTTTGGTTTTAGCCCTGAAAACCAATCATCTTGGTGTTAGCACTGAAAGTCGTGTATGTGTTCCAGGAAGCCCCTAAGTCCCAAGTAAACCAAGATGGTTGGTTACTCTAGGTGAAGATGGGCAACTCACTTCACATGTCTGACTGTCAGTTTCTTATTCATAAATTAAGAAAATTAACATCCACTGTGCTTACCCCGCAAGGTAGTTACAAGGATGAAACCAGCTAATGCCTATGGAAGTATCTCGAAATCTATTTAGTCAACATGATATAAACTAAAGAAATAATACATTTTGAGAACATCTCCTTATAAAATTTCATAGTAAACAAAACTGAATTGAGAAAGCCATTAAACCTTTCTCGAGTCATGTAAAAGCCCTGGTATTAAAAACAAATGCTAAATCAGAAATTTAACTAGTCATCCTTCTGATTTATTTCACTTTCTTTAGTCTCATAATCACTGTAAGAATGCCTTAGCAACTTCTGGTACCCCTCCCCAACACCTCTCCCCTGTCCCCTTGAGGAGGGCAAAGTCCTGTGTGGAACACCCAAGGCTCAAAGTAGAGCAGGGAGGAGCTGCTATTGACATGTCTTCAATGTGGGTCTCAGCAGTGCTGGACTGGGGATATCTCCTTAGAGAAAGGAGGTATAATCACTCTGTCTTTGGCCTGTGACACTGCAGGCAGGCACAATGCAGACTCTGCTCCAGTGATTGGAATGAATGGGTGGAAGGGAGCAAGACATTGTTATTTTTCTCATGCCAAGGCTAGACTTGCGAACAGGGCTTGTTTGTATGTCTCTGGTTAAATGAGAGAGAGGATCTACAGTGTCTGCTTTTAAATTAACCAGCCTGTGGATATCTCTGAATAATGATATCCATATTGAATACTGCAATATTCATAATGAATACTGCAAAGTCTATTCCAGACTCAGGTAAGGGCAGGACCCCATCTCAGGTCTCTGACATTATCTGGCCACCACCAAAAGCATTGGGCCTAAGCTTTATCATAGGTAAAAGCCAGGAGGAAACAAGGTAGTGAACAAACTGCTCTGGTTTTGCATAAGATTTTAACCCTTAGTGCCAATCTTGAGAATTTTCTAGCCTCTTACACCTGGCTCCTTCCTGAGAGGGATACAAGACACTGGTTAAGAATGTGGATTCTGGAGCTAGAGTAACAAAATATCAAATTCTGACTCTAACACTAACCATGTAACCTGCACAGATTGAGTTACTCTCTGTACTCAGTATTCTCATCTGTAAAATGAGAATAAAATATAATGCCTAATTCACAGAGGTGTGAAAATTAATAAAGTTAATATATGTAAAACACTCAGAACTGTGCCTGGCAATGATTCTTGAGTTACTGAGAGTTAATAATGATTGGGTTAATGGCAGTCAACACGCTAGCAACATTAGCTCTTATTCCAGAGACTCTAGTGTCCTCTCATTCTTCTTTCTTTTCTCACCTCCCAGGACTTGACCTCTTGCCTACTAGATAACTCTTTTTAAAACAAATTTCAAGTCTAATCTCTCCTGAAAGGTTTTGGTTCATTGTCATCCATCCCCTGGTACTGTTATACACATCCATTACAAGCAGAAAGCTAAGAGAAAACATGCTTCCTTGCCAGAGTATACTACTAAGTTGGAATTGCAGCATTATTTTCTTCTATGAACTCTATAGCTTAGCTTATTAATATGCTCATTAAGTCATTAGCAGTTTCAACATTTGCAATGAAGTCAATTTGGTTATACTCATAATATACTAAAATTGAAATATTTCAAAAAGTCCTATTTCTACTCACCTTCCATTCTTCAGAACTCTCAGATTCATTATTTTGATACCTGGCCACCTAGAAAACGTAGTATACATGGTAAATCCAAAGAGAAATTTGTGAAACAATAGTTATTAACACTTTTCATTTATAGGAGTAGGGAGAGTCAAATTTTAGGCTGCATCAGAATCACCTGGAGGCCTTGTTAAAATACCGATTTCTGTGTTAGCAGCTCTGAGGTAGGGCCCTAGAATTGGGATTTCTTTTTTTTTTTTTTTTTTTTTTTGAGACAAAGTCTCACTCTTTCACCCAGGCTGGAGTGCAGTGGCATGATCTTGGCTCACTACAACCTCCACCTCACGGGTTCAAGTGATTCTCCTGCCTCAGCCTCCTGAGTAGCTGGGACTACAGGCATGCACCACCATGCCCAGCTAATTTTTGTATTTTTAGTAGAGACGAGGTTTCACCATGTTGGTCAGGCTGGTCTCGAACTCCTAATCTCGTGATCCACCTGCCTTGGCCTCCCAAAGTGCTGGGATTACAGGCATGAGCCACCGCTCCCGGCCGAATTGGGATTTCTAACAAGGTCCTAGTTGATGCTGATGCTGCCGGTCCCAGGATGACACTTGAAGAAACACTGCTTACAAAGAGGAGAAGAAAAATATAAATGATAACTATATGAATGGCAACTGAACAGAATAAGAAATAACTTGACTGATTTTTTTTTAAAAACAGCGGTATGAGAAACGACTATTTTTACTGGACTGGAACATATACAGCCATCTTGGTTCACAGCCAATGAAAATTTTGAAGTTTTAAGTATGAAAAGGTTTTTTCATATATCCCTACCCTAATACTTACTGGGAGAGCACAGGATAATCCCCAAAAGAACATGAGCAGGATGCTGATCTTCATAGTTGGTGTGATACCTCTACCTGGAATGAAGGACATAGGTGTTTCTCTCCATGTTAAAGAAATCAAGTAGGTTTAACTTTTTAACAGTTTCTTCCTATTAAAAATTCATCCAAATGCCCATGAACTGATGAATGGGTAAATAAAATTTACTATATCTATAAAATGGAATATTATTCAACCATAAAGAGGAATGAAGTACTGATATGTGCTGCAAAGTAGAGGAACCTTGAGAACATTATGCTAAGTGAAAGAAGCCAGATAAAAAGCCCACATTGGAATGACGAAATGTCCAGAAGAGGCAAATCTACAGAGACCAAAAAGTAGATTAGTGGTTGCCCCAAGCTTGTGCAGATGGGAGATTGAGGGGTGATAGTTCATGGGTATAGGATTTCTCTGGGAGGTGATGAAGCTATTTCAAAATTTATTGTAGTGAAGGTTGCACAACTCTGTGAATATACTAAAAACCACTGAGCTATACACTTCAAATTGGTGAAGCATGTGACATATAGATTAAAACTCAATAAAATGGTTTTTAAAAACCTCACTCCTAAGAAATGAATTGAAAATGTTTCAGTGAGGAGATCTATAAACACTAACACATAAAGTATGGTAAATTGAGAAAAAAGTAAAGAAAGAGGAATAGAGAAATTTTTGTCCATTCACTTTTACAATAATTATGCAGCTTGGTATGGCAGAGCACCCTAGCAAATGTATTCTCCCTGAAAAACTGCACTGATTGACACCATTGATAGGTGGTAGGCATTTGTTTTCTCTCTCTCTCTCACACACACACACACACACGCATACACACACACAGTCTTCTAAGTCACATTTATGATTGCATAATAATGTCTACACAGAATAGATTTTGCTTTTTTTGTGATCTGCAAGAGATGTACTAGAGTGGGCTTCATATTACTACTTCAGAAAGCTCTTAATATCTACTGTGACACATTCAGTCATACATTATACATGATTATGCTAAATTCTTTTGGCTGTCATTCACAGTACTGAAGGCTTTGGGGAAGATTAGAGGTTTGGGATACACTTGTAAATCATGCTGAGAGAAATATGCCAAATCAAACAATGTTTCTGGAGAGTAACTTCATTTCACACTTCAAGAACTGTTGCTTTGGAAAACACTTTGTTCTGTATTTAAAAATAGATGTACTAGATGCTAAAGTAAAAAGTTATTGAAATGGTTTAAGGAAAGCAATTTACCCTGCACTAGTAAGCCTTGGTAGCTACCCTAGCACCCTTGCCTGATGGACTTCCACACATTTAACAAATAATCCTGCAAGTTTATTTTATTTTTGTTAATTTGTTCATTTTTTAAAATGTTAAATGTATACTTTGAAAGGAAAATAAAATCTTGGGACCCCAAACTCACTAAGCCAGAGGGAAAGTCAACCTAGGAACTGGGTCATGCAAACCTGCCTCCCGTTTTTTCCTAAAAAGACAACTACAAGGATAAAACGCTGCATACCTCCCTCACAATTTTCTCACAGGGAAATTTCTTGTGGGTCCTGAGATCTTTACCATAAAACAATCTGGGTGAATTTCACCCTCACAATGTAAATTAACAGCTTAACTTCACAAGTTCAGGACAAAGGACAGAACTAAAAGCCATCCATCTCCTCATCTGAGACAGATGCATCTCTGATAGCCTCCTCTAGTCCATGTTTACTTATCTTATGTGAAAATGCAGATTCACTGAGCATGAGACAAATGCATAATTGGCTATTCCTCTACCCTCTCCTTTCACATATAAAATGTGGGTTCAGTGAACACTAAACAGAGACTAAAAGGAATGCAATCACTTGTCTCTTTTATCTACCCTTCCTTTTTCTCCCCTTCCTCTTTCTACTATTGCCTGCTCTTTCCCTTTTAAGTACTGAAGTCCCCAGACTCTCTTTGTAAAGAAACATGGATCACAGATACTTCCGGTGATTTTGTGTTCCTTTTTCCCAGGCACCTCAATTTTGGCAAGATAAATCTCCAAAAATAATTGAAACTCATCTCAGTCATTTTCTTCGATTTACAACACGCCACATGAAGGCCTCAGAAGCAAAAGCTTCTCTCTGACCTTCTCCTGCCCTCCTATCTCTGGCCCCTCATTCTCCCCTGAGACTAACCACAGAAACTAGAATCCCTCTTCCCAAAGGCGGGTTATAGAAACCAAAACCTCTTTTCCCCAAAGCCAGCAATAAAACCTAAAAATATTACCCTAAGTCCGCCTGTCTTTCTGTGTAACAACTGACCATAAAGAAATTCTCTAACCCACCTTGTTTGATTGGAGGTCATAAGACCCCCATTCCAGAGAAGGTCCTGTGCCATATCAAGAAGGAAGAAATACTACACAGAGAGGCCAAGAAGAATCTGGACAGACCTTGCTGGGCCACCCCACTTGATCTATTAGTATAAGGTCAAAAACTTTGTCCAATCATATTTCTACATGGCTGCCCACGTTTTGTTGAACATAAGCATAAAAAGGACAGTTTCTCCTGTATCTTTTGATCTTCGTTCTAAAGGCTCCCGTATCACATAAAAATAAATTTGTATTTCTTTTCTCCTATTAATCTATCTTTTGTCAGTTGATTTTCAGCAAACCTTCAGAGTGAGGGGGAAGTTTTTCCCTTGGCCCCTAAACTAATGATAAGAGTTATAAGCCAAAGATTCTCAACCCTAACTGTATATTAGTATCACTTGAGAAGGGTTTTTAAAATGCCATTGCGCAAATCCCATCCCAGAGCAATAAATGCATCACTTGGGTGGGCACAGGAATAGGTTTGTTTTTAAAGTTCCACAGGAGATTTTAACACTTGATCTAAGAAATAAGAATATCATAATTAGCCTGGAGTGGTGGCACATGCCTGTAGTCCCAGCTACTCAGGAGGCTGACCAGGGAGAATTCTTTGAGCCATGGAGATCCAGGCTGCACCGAGCTACGATTACGCCACTGCACTCCAGTTTGGGTGACAGAGCAAGACCCTATCTCAAAAAACAAACAAACAAACAAACAACAAAAAAATATATATACATGTATATATCTCTCAATAATGCCTGAATATGCTGAATATTGTCTGAAACATTGGGCTCAATAAGTCATCTAATCTTAGTTTTTGAATGTTGTCAAGGAAATAACAGAAATAGTAAGTTAAGGAGCCCGAACAGGCATCTCATTTCTATTTTCACACAACTCAAATAGTCAAATAGGACCTCTCATTATATTATAGGCATTAACTCTCCTCAGCATAGTTATTCTTAATTTGTGCTACTTTCTTTATTCTAATTCAGCATAGTGTATATCAGTTCTTATGCTTGATACTGTCTTAATTTCTTTTAAAAATCCTTCAATTAATATCTACAGAGAAAAACATACAAAAATGATCAACTGCACCAAAATCAAACCTAATTTTATAGTTGTTACTTCTCTTTAGATCCCACAGTTAAAACTTTCTTTAAAATTTGTTAGGTTCATTTCTTCAGGAAAGCAAAATTTTCTCAAATATGATATCCTTAAAATAACCCTGTCAATGGTTTCAGCTTCACAAATCAAATGAAAATTAGGTAGCTCGCCATTTTAATTTTCAAAGTGAGGCCGGGCGCGGTGGCTCACACCCATAATCCCAGCACTTTGGGGGGCCGAGGTGGGTGGATCACGAGGTCAAGAGACCGAGACCATCCTGGTCAACATGGTGAAACCCCATCTCTACTAAAAATACAAAAAAAATTAGGTGGGCATGGTGGCGCATGCCTTAGTCCCAGCTACCCGAAAGGCTGAGGCAGCAGAATTGCTCGAACCCAGGAGGCGGAGGTTGTGGTGAGCTGAGATCATGCCATTGCACTCCAGCCTGGGTAACAAGCTCAAAACTCCGTCTCAAAAAAAAAAGATTAAAAAAATAATAATAATAAATTTTTAAAAATTTCAAAGTGAAATTTGAATAGGGTTATAATTTCATGATTCTCTGAAAACTAGCAAATATTAGAGCCATGACAGAAGGTCAATGACTATTGAATTCTCTTATACTTTCTTTAGCTTCTCTCATCTAAATAATTAGAAAATTGGGGATGCCATTGTGCATTTATTCTAAACCAATGAATGTTGTGTTTTTTCCCAAGGAAATGCATGCCCCTAGTGCTCAAGTTTTTTAGGGATGGACTATTCTAAAACATAAGAAACATGCACTAACTTGCTCAGGATTCTAGAAATACTATTTAGCACCCTGACCTAAAGCAATAATTTCCCAGGTGCAAGTCTGGTAAACTAAAATAAAAGACACCCTAGAGTTCTGAGAGAGCTGATGTTACCACCCAAAGAATATAGTCCAACCTTAAGCATTAAAGAAAGTCAGATCTTAAACTTAGGTTTGCATGTAGTATTTTTGATAAAAATAATTACAATTCTGTGAAGTGCATTTCCAAACAAGAGTTCCGAACTTTTATAAACATTTTGGCTACTATTCAAAAAAAAGTACAAGCAGATAGGCAGTAGCTGTATTCTGAATAATAAGTGTGAGCCACAGCTACAAAGCCTAAAAATTAAAAATCCAGAACTTTGAGTTCTTCTTCAATGATTAGTTAATGGCATTCTACATTCCACTTGCTGTCATGCTACAGTGAGATGATGTAATGAAAGGAAATCAACAACTTGAGTTCCATTCATTTGGAAGGCAGTGTATTAGAGAATTTCTGCCTTTTTGAATTGTTTTCACAGAGCTAGAAAGAGCCAAATGTTTAGAATGTGGAGAAGGGAAACTAAAGTCAAGATTTCAAGTGTAGGCTGGGTGCGGTGGCTCACGCGTGTAATCCCAGCACTTTGGGAGGCCGAGGCAGGAGGATCACGAGGTCAAGAGATTGAGACCATCCTGGCCAACATGGTGAAACCCCATCTCTTCTAAAAACACAAAAATTAGGTGGGCCTGGTGGCATGCACCTGTAGTCCCAGCTACTCAGGAGGCTGAGGCAGGAGAATTGCTTGAACCTGGGAGGTGGAGGTTGCAATGAGCTGAGATTGTGCCACTGCATTCCAGTCTGGCGCCTGGCAAAATCTTGTTAAACTTTAAAAAAAAAAAAAAAAAAAAAAAAAAAAAAAAAAAGATTTCAAGTGTAGCCAAACTTCTTTGAGCTCTTAAGTAAGGAAATTTGTTCTAGAATTTTCTCAAGCTTAAGATCATTTGTAAAATATATATCTTCTTTTATGTAAACCAAAATAAAGGAAATAGGCCAAAGAAGAAAATAAAGGTTTGAAACATCACAGGCTTTTTTTTCTTTTGGAAAACAATCATTACATTAATTTGCTTTATTTGTCTTAGTATTGCTATCTTCAGGAACACAACTGAACAATAAATTCATTCATTAGTAGTCAATGAATATTTATGAACATCCAGTGTGCTAGGCACTTTTCCAGGTGCTGAGTATACAGCAATTTGTAATAATAATAAAATAAGCTGATTTTATAAAAATAAAATTACCCAGAATCCAACTAACTAGAACCTGCTAGAATTTGTTTTCTTATTACTCTTTGAAAATAGAGTAATACTCAGCCAGGATATGAACTCTATCAGGAATTCAGAGAAACAAACAAACAAACAAACAAAACATTCCAATTCTTCCTATTATAAGTGTCTTAAGGTCAATTACAATGAATCCAATATTATATGCGTTTAACCACAGGAAAATAACTCTGAGTGCCTCCAAAATTAAATATAGATTTGGAAGGCCTCTAAGCATCTGAGGCACATTGTTTCACATCACCATTTTCAGGTAGATAAGTGTACTAATACCCTTTAGAAGATTGTTTGTTCCCATTTTTAAACAATAAGGTTAAAATAGGATAGTCCAGCCTCGGTTAAACAGAAAGTATGGTTAACCACAAGTTACTACTCTCAAGGAAGACAAGTTGCTAAAACACATGGACTCTTCTAAATGTCATATAGATGAAGGAGTGCACTAAACACAATAAATACAAATACATATGGGCAGGAACATCTATACAAATTCTCTACACTAAAAAATGTTTTAAAAGACAATTACATTCAAAATTTATTGAGTTTTGACTATATTCAAGGCATCATGTTAACATGAATACCCTGTTAAACAATACAAAAAACGTAATTGCCACACCCTCAGTTATTTCAGTAGTTTAATCATCTTTTAGTTACTTATGCAGTTCATAATAAATATTACCAGATGCTCTCTAGATGAATAACATTACACATTTTTAATTAAAAAAGATCTTCTTTTGAAAATCCTGCCATCCAGTTTAGATTTTTTTTTCACAGTCTTGTAGGCCACAAACATTCCCATATTCATGAAACCCAAATGTAAAAGTTTTGTATGTTTCGCTAATTAAAACTAAATTTCAAAATGACCTTCCATCTGCCTCCTGTTCTATAAACTTTTCCTTTTAGAAGTATCATGCAGAGATTTAATTAAAGACTTACCAAGAAAAACACCTGGCTCTATTGACTTCACATGTCATTTTAATATCATTATTTACTGTGGCATAAACAACAGGCACAAAAATAGGAACTGTTTTTACCCAAAGCACAGCTCTCCCATTTCTCTCTACATGGTATAATGCCTCAAACATGAACATGTATATATACTTAATATTTTCCAAACAACCAGCAAGTTATTTTTAAAAATTAAATTACAAAAATGGCTTACCCTCCTTAGTGCACAAAGACTTTTTTCAAAAAGTCTCAAAAATCAGCTTGATGTTCTCACAGAGGAAATCTATGCCCAATGAAGGCACTCCTGTGTTGATATTCTGAACACTTCTCTGATGTTGCAGGAATTTAAACTCTGCTGCAGCTCTTCATGGCCAATCAACCTCAGCCTGGGGGCGAGTGACATCACAAGGTGTCACCGGGACCCTGGTACACCCACACTTCCTCCAGCTGGCAGAGGCAGATTTTCCCTAAAAAGCTCTTGTGGTTCCCTAATGACTAGACTAGTTTCCATTAAATTGAAGATCTTCCCAAAGCTTTATTTTGATTTCTAAATATATGTCATTCACATTCAGGCAGGCTTATGAACATTATAAACAATGACAATGTCTTCTACCCACCGACAGATCCCGGCAGACCCAATGAGGGGAAGGGCGGAGGCAGGGGTGGGTAGAAAGTTTCCTGTTAATGTACATTTCCAGGTTGTACATGAAGAAAGCTACTAAAATACTAGAGTTCCTTAAATTGTTGGTTTTGAGAATATGATCTTTTATTTCTTCCTTTTTCTCTTTTAACAACCTCTACTACTCATTTCCTTTTCCTCACATCTCCCTACCCCATATACACACAAAGGTCCCAAACTCCTACTAATCTAATGAAGTGTACACTAAAGTACCCCCTTTAAGTAACTATTGTTTTATTCAAAAAATTTTAAATCTAACACTTAGTTATTCCCCTTGTTTGTCATATTTTAATGACTCTTTGAAATCAGAATTGGATTGAGGGGAATACTAGTTGGGTAGCATCCAAAGAAACTAATCTTGAAGGGACGCTATGCCATCACTGAAAATGTAATGAAATGGATAAAATGGTATTTACCAAAACATTTTCGAAGAAGTGTACTAAAAGTTATAGGGAGCTGGAAGTGGGTTCCACACTTTCCAAGGAGCGTGTTCAAGTGACAGCAGGATGACCACTGAACAAGCATTTAGAGAATAACAGGTGCTGGACCTTAATTTCCTTAAGAGTAGGGATGTTTGCTTGTTTGTTGGTCTAATCAGGGCCTGGATACCTATAACAGTTCTTTGGTCATAATAAACACTCAGTATTCTTTGAATGACTGAGTGGATTGGCTTGAAAATTAGCCAAACTGTTAGCTTGATTGCAGTATCTACATAACTCACTGTGAATTTTTAAAAAATGTTTTAGTTGTTCAAAAATTTAGCTGATGCCCCTAACAACATGGATCTAGAGAATTAGAGTGCCCAATTTATTCAGGCAACTAACGTCAGATATATGGATTGTCAAAGTATTTAGTGTGAACTGTAACATGAGGGGTACAGACAATGAGGAAAGAGATATCTATTTTCATTTAGGGTTGATTAGAAAGCCAAAGTCCACATGGAGAAGCTATAAATTACCTGTGTTTTATTCTGGTTCTGAATTACACTCTCTGATGGTTTCATGGTTCTTGACTGAGCTCTACCCTAGAAGAACCTTATAATCTTATGATAGAGTGGATTCTGGGCAGATTTGGGCAGATCACATTACATACAAGACATTATTTTAGACTCTCTTCAAATTCCTACATAAAAATTGAGGAGCCACTAGATAACAAAATTTAAAACTGTGGGTAACATTTACAATAAAACTAGGCATTTTTTTATCTATTGCTATATTAAAAACCACTTCAATACTTTTCATTTTGAAACCACTACCATTTTGTTATCTCTCACAGCTAGCACTGTAGTAGTCTGAAAACTCAATTGGGGTAGAGCATTTCAGATGGCACTTTCATATGGCTGTTGCCTGAGTGCTCAGCTGGAGTTGTAACTCTGAGCACTTCAATTCTTTACATAGCCTCTCCTTGGCTTGGCCTCCTCACAACATGAAGGCCAGAGGCCAAGAGTTCCTAGAATATCACTTTTTCCATATTCTATTGGTCAATCAGGCACAGTGGCTCACGCCTGTAATCCCAGCACTTTGGGGGGCCGAGATGGATGTATCATGAGGTCAGGAGTTCGAGACCAGCCAGGCCAATATGCCAATATGGTGAAACCCCGTCTCTACTGAAAATATAAAAATCAGCTGGGCATGGTGGCAGTGCCTGTAATCCCAGCTACTTGGGAGGCTGAGGCAGGAGAATCACTTGAACCTGGTAGGTGAAGGTTGCAGTGAGCTGAGACCACGCCAGGGCGACAGAGCAGTACTCCCTCTCCAAAAAAAAAAAAGAAAAAAAAAAGAAGAACAAAGCTACCCTGAACTACCATGTGTCCTTCTAAAAGTACAGGAAACCCAATTTCATATAAAACAAATAGCAAAAACTATGAAGGTTAAATCCCACAGGAGCAGAATAGCAACCTGATAGACAATGAAAGTATGCTGAAAAGACATAATTAAATAATAAATTAAAACCATAAGCTTTTATTTTTAAAATAACAAAGAAGTATCAAGAAAATGACACAACAGGTGAAAAACAACATACATGAAAACTAAAGTAATTCCGATAACAAATATCAGGACTCAGGAAAATATTGGGATAAAAGAAAAAAGTTATTTTAGAAATAAAGGCTAATCTAGAGGAAACACAAAAGGGAATAAATATAGTAGGTAACTATTCAGTGGAAGTAGAAGGCAAAAAAAAGAGGAAAATATTTTAAATTTAAAGAAATAAAGAGAGAAAAAGTGTTTGGGAGAAAGTGACATATATTGAAGATTGGCAAAGAACATCCAAAGTACAGATTATAGGAGTCCTGAAGAAGATAACAAAAGTAAGGGAACAGCAGAAGTGCTACAAAGCAAATGAATAACAAATGTAGCATTCAAGGAAGTTTCCCTGAATTTAAAAGAAAAAGATTAAAAACTCCTAAAGAGCATATCATATTCCCAAGAATATTGGCCCACAATGACCAACACCAAAACATATTCTAATAAAATTACTGAACTTTGAAGATAAAGAAAAAAGTCCTTTGGGCTTCTAAGCAAAAGCAACAAGTGATTCATAAGGGAAAGAATATTAGATTATCATTAAGACTTTGACAGTAATGCTTTATGCCAGGAAAAATAATATAATGTATTTAAGGCATTCAAGATGAGCAAATGTGAAGCAAGGATTTCCTAAGTCAGCAAAACTGACTTTTAGGTATGAAAGGCTAAAGCAAACTGTTAGCAACATGCAAGAATTCAAGGACTATTATTTCCTCAAATCATTGCTGGGGAATCTACTAGAGAATGAGCTTCAGACAACCAAAATAACTAGAGAGACACTGTCGTAAGAACAGGTGATAAGCATAAAACATATAGTTACTTGTAGAAACAGAATTAAATGAGGCTAAACAGGAGACAGCACAGTATATAATGATGAAATACTTAGCATTGATATAGTGTAGCTTTTAAAAAGGTGAAGAAAATGGAGAGCATATATGCAAAAATAATTTCAACTCTTCTCAATAATTATACCAGTGATGGCAATATTATTGTTATTCTGAGAATGTTGTCTGTGGAATGTGGGATAAAGCACATTAGTAATTTTGAATTATTCTCTAACCAATGTGTCCACGAGAATCAGGATTCTCAGTGTGAAAGAAAGGAAATACAAATTTGATACAGAAAAGTAAGATCCTTTTGGGAGGCTGAGCCAGCAGATAACTTGAGCCAGGAGTTCCAGACCAGTTTGGGCAACACGGTAAAACCTCATCTCTACAAACAGTACAAAAAATTAGCTGGGCATGGTAGCTCCCATCTGTAGTCTCAGCTACTCAGGAGGCTGAGCTGGGTGGATCGCTTGAGCCCAGTGCATGATCACACCACTGCACTCTAGCCTGGGTGACAGAGTGACACCCTGTCTCAAAAATAAAAGAAGAGTAAGAAACTCCATAATCCTGTAATCCTGAATTTAAATGGAAAAGATTAGAATTTACTCAGGAATTATTATAAAGATACACACACACACACACACACACACACACACGTACATCTTAGCTCTGTCACTGTAGAGACCTAAAAACGCAGTCATAGCTAGGACCCTTGGCAGCCGGATTGTGGTCTAGCATCTGGAGCCTGTTGGGAAATTGGTTGATTCCAGGTCTAATGACCCAAAATATGCAAGATACATTCGAAATATCTTGTCATCCCAGATTGCAGAAAAGCTATCAAATATTACTAAGATTCTGTCAAAGGACTCAGGAGCCAACTTGAATAGGCCTCTACTAGCCGAAGATAGAGCTAGTCTTTAAAATAGGTAATAATTGCAGGAGCCTGAAACCTATCAAACAATTTTAAATCTGTGAGCTTATAAAGATATTACAAAAATGAAATAGAATACTACTTGGTCTCCTTGGGATGATAACAGGAAGCCACTTAATGACCTCGAAAACTTGTAAATAAGTAGAAATAATGAGGCTATTGTACAGACCTCTATGAACTAAACCAAATTAGAGATGAGGGGAAGCTTGTCTTTGTAAAAGAATTGTCTGATGATTAATCTTAGATGTCAACTTGACTGAATTAAAGAATACCTAGAGAACTGGTAAAGCATAATTTCTGGACATGTCTGTGAGGATATTTCTAGAGAAGCTTGACATGTGAGTCTGTGGACTTGATGAGAAGGATCTGCCTGCAGAATGGACAGGCAATATTTAGTCTGCTAGGGACCCAGATAGAACAAAAAAGGCAGCGGAAAGATGATTTCCTCTCTCTCTCCTGGAGATGAGACACTCTTCTTCTCCTGCCCTAGGACATCACAACTCCAGCATCTATGGCCTTTAGGCTCCAGGATTTATACCAGCTCTACTCCTCCCTACACCCAGGTTCTCAGACCTTGGGCCTCAGACTGAGAGTTACACCATCAGCTTCCCATGTTCTGAGGCTTTCAGACTTGGACTGAGCCACAATACTCTCATCTCAGGGTGTCCAGCTTGTGGGCCACATGTTGTGGGACTTCTCAGCCTCCATAATCACACAAGCCAATTTCTCTAACAAGTTCTTTATCAATAAATAGGATATATATATCCTATTTATACATATATATTTACATATCCTATTATATATGTGTTTATATGTCCTATTTATATAGGATATATACACAGATATATATACCTGCACATATATCCTATATAAGTAGAATGTATAAATATACATATAACAGAATATATAAGTACCTATAAATAGGACATCTGTATATATGTATATATATAAATATATCCTATATAGGATATATCTGTGTATATGTATCCTATATACATATATACACACATACACATAGATATCCAATTTATATATCCTATTTATATATATAATATTTGGGGTATATATATGGATATATACATATATACAGATATATATGGATATGTGTATATATCTTGTGTATATACAATATATGTGTATACATAGCCTATATGTGTGTGTATATATATATCCTATGTATATGTCTCTGTACATGTCTCTCTGGAGAACCCCAACTCCGTATATACAGCTGTATAAAATATACACAGCTATATTATACACATCTATATATATGGTTATTATACACAGCTATATTATACACAGCTATATGTAAGGAGTCAGGGTTCTCCAGAGAGACATATACAGAGCTCTATCTTTATATGTCTATCTTATAAGAATATGTTTTGGTGTTGGTTATGTAATATTATTATGAACTCACAGATGTAAAATTACTTGATAGGTTTCAGTGTGTTGCAATTATTATCTTAAAGATTACATAGTTCTATCTTTGGCCAAGAGGGGCCTATTGGAGTTGTCTCCTGATATATATCTCTTTATATGTCTCTCTGGAGAACCCTGACTAATATATATTCTAACTGATAAATTAAAAGAAAATGATGTAAGTCACCATTTTACACCTCCCAGTGAAATTATCCAGGCATTGCAAATCAATGTCTACTTAGCTCATGAAAAGAGAGACAACCAGACTATGTGGTTCTTGGAGAAAGAACCCAGTATCACATCTAGTCTGTTAAAGAGATCAAATTCATTGTGTTCAAACTGCTGGATCCAGCCATCAAGTTTCAGGAAATACAAATAGCAGGACCATTTTGAGCTGCATTACATGTGTAATCGGTAACATTTAGACTGTGGGAAACTCTATAATTCAAATACCCCAGGTTCTTCAACAGATAACTTATTAGCAATCTCTTTTCAATGGGCAAGACTAAATTATAGTGTCAAGGTCACACACTTGGGTAATAGTACTGTTAAAAAGAAATGATTTCTACAAAATTCAGTATGGTTGTTACTTCTTAGAAGAAGGTGTTTCATTGAGATAGAGCAAGAGAGGAACTCCAGAGGGACTGATACTCTATCTCTTGATCTGGGTGCTGATTTCAAGCATATTTTTCATATAATAACTAACTAAGCTACAGATTCATCTGGTGGAGCTTTCTGTATCTGAGGTTATTTTACAATAAAAGTTTTAAAATGTATTTAAATCCATGAGTTTATGCGTTTTTTTGAGACAGAATCTCGCTCTGTTGCCCAGGCTGAAGTGCAGTGGCACAATCACGGCTCACTGAGGCCTCGACCTCCTGGGCTCAGTTCATTCTCCCACCTCAGCTTCCTGAGTACCTGGGACTACAGGTGTGCTCCACCACAGCAGGCTAATTTTTTATTTTTTGTAGAGATGGGGGCTGGTCTTGAACTCCTGGGCTCAAGTGGTCCTCCTGCCTCAGCCTCTGAAAGTGTTGAGATTACAAGTGTGAACCACCACACCTGGCCAGTTTATTTATTCTTAATGATATCAAAAACAAAACAATGCACAGACCCACAAAAAAGACCAATTTCCCAACATTTTGCGTATTAAAGAACCAACGGATTATTTTTTAACTTTACCTAAATAAAAATAATCAAGCATTTATCCTATCTTTTTTTTATAACTATGCCAGTAGGTAACAAATGAGAAGTTTATCTTTATAGACATAAATGAAGCACAAACAATAAAATTAGAATATCATCATTTTGCAAACCCAAACCAAACTGCAAACTCAGTAAAACCCAGACCGAGAAAATCTAAAGGACAAACAACTGTGTTTCTTCAACAAATACATTGCAAGTAAGAGAGCAAGAAAGAAAGTAAAACCTACAGATTCAAATAGAACTGAGAGACAATAGAAATCACTTATAATATGTACATGTTATTTGTGTTTTAATTCCAAAAAAACAAGCTAAAAGATATGACAGTTACAAACCAATTGGAAAGGTAAACACTGACTTGAAATCTGATGATCTTAACAACTTATTTTTATTTTTAGCATAAGAACAGTATTGTGACATTTACTAAAGAGTCTTTATCTTTTTTTTTCTACTTTTATTTTTAATTCAGGAACATATGTGCAAATTTGTGCCATGGGTACATTGCATGATGCTGAAGTTTGCGGAACAAATGACTCCGTCTTCTAGGTACTGACCGTTGTTCCCAACAGTTAGTTTTTCTATTTTTTTTAAATTATTATTATACTTTAAGTCCAGGGATACATGTGCAAAATGTGCAGGTTTGTTACATAAGTATACATGTGCCAAGTTGGTTTGCTGCACCCATCAACCCATCGTCTAGGCTTCAAGCTTCACATGCATTAGGTATTTCTCCTAATGCTATCCCTCCACTTGCCCCTCAATCCCCAACAGGCCCCAGTGTGTGATGTTCCCCTCCCTGTGTCCATGTGTTCTCATTGTTCAACACCCACTTATGAGTGAGAACATGCAGTGTTTGGTTTTCTGCTCCTGTGTTAGTTTGCTGAGAATGATGGTTTCCAGCTCCATCCATGTCCCTGAAAATGACATGATCTCATTCTTTTTTATGGCTGCATAGTATTCCATGGTGTATATGTGCC
>CAUYLG010066492.1:0-48329 GCA_963573385.1 Cacajao melanocephalus
CAATGATCTAACCTTCCACTATGAAAAATAATCTAGATAAAGGAGAACACATTGAACTTCACATACATGGAAAAGAAAAAATAATAAAGAAAAATGTGCAAGTCAATGAAATAGGAAATGAACAAATGATAGAAAAAAAAAAACGAATAAAACAAAAGTTTTATTCTTGTTACAGAGCAGTAAACTGGTAGACTTAAAGCTCTAGAGAGAAAGAGGAGGAGGAAAAAGAAAAAAAAAGAAAGGAGGGAGACAGGGAGAAAGAGCACAAAAGAGAGAGAGACAGAGTAACAGAGATAATAAACTAATTATCAAATGACCAACATGGGGAATAAAAGAGGGGACCATCACTAGAGATGCCACAAACATTAAAATAATAAGAAAATATTTTGAACAACTTCATAATAAATTTGACCACTTAAATAAAACTACAAAATACCTTGAAAATTACAAATTACCAAAACCAACTGACAAAGAGACAGAAAATCTGAGTGATTAATAATGCCAATGAGATACTGAATTTGTGAGTAAAATAAAAGATATTAAATTTGTGAGCATGACCTGTACACTAAAAATTACAAAGCATTGCATAAACTACAAAACAATAATGATGCCTAAATAAATGGAGGGTATAACATGTTCATGGATTAAAAGATGCAATATTGTTAATATTTCTATAATTTTATTGATAAAATTATAAAATTAATGCAATCCCAACCAAGTTAACAGTAGTCTATATTTTTTTTTAAAATTGACAAGTTGAAAATACATATGGGTATGCAAATAACCTAGAATAGCAGGGAAAAAAATACCAAGAGAAGTATACCTGATTTTATGACTTACTCTTAAGTGTGCTGTTATCACAAAAATAGAAATATTTATTAGTATAACAGAATGGTGAGTGTATTAGTTTGTTTTCACACTGCTATCAAGACCTATCTGAGACCAGGTAATTTATAAAGGAAAGAGATTGATTCCACATGGTAGGAGAAACATCAGAAAACTTACAATCATAGTGGAAAGGGAAGAGGCATGTCTTACATGGCAGCAAGTAACAAAGAGCAAATGAGCAAAAGGGAAAAAGTCCCTTATAAAACTGTCAGATCTTGTGAGAACTCACTCACTATCACGAGAACAGCATGGGGAAAACTGCCCCCATGATCCAATCACTGCCAACCAGGTCCCACCCTTGACACATGGGGATTGTGAGAATTACAATTTGAGATGAGATTTGGGTGAGGAGACAGTGCCAAACCATATTAGGAAGTCAGAAATATACCCACACATATATGTGGGTATGTACATATGTTAATTTTGACAAAGCTACCAAGATAATCCAATAGAGAAATGGACAGTCTTTTGCACAATGGTGTAGGGATAAGTATTTATACATATGCAACACTAAGCCTTGACTCTTCCCTTCCACTATATAAAATATTCACTTGAAATGAAACATAGATGTAAGCTTCCAAAAGAAAACATAAAACTTTTAAAAGAAAACAAGGGAAATCTTTACAAACTTGGAATAGGTTAAGATTTCTTAGATGAGTCACAAATAATACAGCTCATAGAAGAGAAATGGGCAAATTAGACATCATAAAAATAAAAAAAGAAAACATCTGCCCTTTAGAAGGAAGATACTGATAAGAGAACGAAATAGCAAATAGACTGGGAGAAAATATTTGCAATAAATAGATCTGGTATAGGAATTACTTCTAGAATATGAAGAACACTTGAAAATCAGTAATAGATCAAATAACTCTATATAAAAATGTTTTGATCCAACACTTAAGCAAAGAAGATGTACAAATAACCAATGAGGACATTAAAATAAGCTCAACATCTTTCTTCATCAAAGTAATGAAAATTAGGACTACAAATAGATATCATTATAAACCTACTAAAATGGCTAAAATTAAACAGCTTCTCTGTCCCAAGAGTTGGTAAGTATGTAGAACACCTGTTATACACTGCTGGTGGAAAATGTAAAATATGACAACTACACAGGAAAACAGCTTGTCAGTTACTCTAACAAGGTAATCATACACTTACCATTGGACATGGTACTACTAGATATTTGGCCAAAATAAATGTAAACATATGTCTACAAAAAGAGTTGTACATGTATGTTCACGAATTCTCATAGCACCTTCATTTGCCATAGCCCAAAGGAGAGACAACCCAAATGTCTATCAACAGGTGACTGGATAAACAGATTGTGGTATATCCATAAAATGAAATTATGATAAGCAATGAAAAGAATAGACTACTTTCATGCAACAACATGGATGAATCACAACAACACTGGCTTTACACAAGAGAGTATAAACTCTAAGATTATAATTACATGAAACTCCAAAAGATACAAATCCAATCAGTGGTTGCCTGAGGCCAGAAGTTAAGAAATTGAAGTGACTACAAAGGAGCACATTTGGGGACTAACAAATGTTCTATATTTAAGTTGTGGAGGTGGTTACACAGGCTTATATTTTCGAAATTTCTCAAACTACATGCTTAAAATGGGTGCAATTTATTTAGCTTATACATATTTAACTTACGCTTCAGTTAAGCTGATAATTTCTTCTCTTCTCCCAGTACCAAAATACACACACATCTACGAACTCTGCCTACTCCACCCCTGTCCATATGCCACATCTATGAACTCTTTTCTTAGATGAGTTCCTTCCCAAGTGGCACCTAAACAATTTAAGCAAATAGGACCCTGGGCACTGGGGTATTTTGTAAGCCCTGCCTATATGTTTGGCCATATGAGTTCAGATATTATTCAATTTTACTCCCTCTGGAATTTGCAGCTATTCAAATCTGCAGAGTAATGAATGACTAAAAGCTGGTGGCAAAAGACAAGTATTTAAAGAATGACAGAAACAGGAAGAAACGCATATCTGGGGAAACTCATTAACTGTCTTTCCAGTGATGAGTGACTTCCAGAGGGCAAGAACCAATATGTTCTACATCAAAGTCTCCCTGTATACTTTTGAAGGAAGTTATTTCTGTCTGCTCAAAGATGTTATGAAATGCTATACTTGGTGATAGCAGTTACCACTCTTCCACCCCCTCATTGGCATAGAATTACAACACAAGAGAATAACAATTAAATATTATTTGAGCTGTGGTTTAGAATGCATACATTTAGGACTTTAAAAGTACTGACATTGGGCACTGCCAAAGAGCAGTATGATATGACGATCAAGTCCTTGAGAAAATAAATGATCACTCCACCAGAATGCTTAAGGTCAGGGTCTACATCAGACATCATACCATCTTACAACTATTTTGATCTGTATTTTTCTTTTTTGAGAAACATTTTTCTGAATTCCTTTTATTTAGACTTGTAGTTGAAGCAGCAGGCAAAAATAGCAGGCCCATAAAATGATCTTTTCTCCACTGATGTATATATGTTCCTTGATCATCATTTATATAAACTGAGAAAGTCATATGGATATTACAAAAATAGTGTAATATGAAAAAGTCACCTCCATTATAACTTGTGATATATTTCTGTGTGTGCAGTTCATGTACTATATTCCTTGTGATGTCATTTCATAGAATGATGATCTCTGGGTAGCAGAAGAAAACATTAGGCAAATAGGGAAAACATCTGAGATTAGAAGTTTTCCAGGAAAATGCTGTAAGGCAACAATCAGAATATGAATCATGGAAAGATAATTATCTGGAGATCTCTGGGGACAAAAACTTCTGAGAAGCATACAAAAGCGTTATCATGATTCCTGCTGGTAACTTGAGCCAACTTCAAAGCTTTCTTTAGGGGATTATGCCAAGAGGACCCATTATCAGAAAGGAGTAGTTAATTAGAGTGAATTATCACTATGTCTGACCTGCCTTAAATGGAGTACAGCTGCTGAGTCACACTATAAATATGAAATTGGACCATTCATCTGCTTATGTAGTTTGTTTGAATTTTACATCTGGCTTTTAAAGCCTGAACAGTGACACCAGAAAAATAAAAAGTAATCACAGAGTGTAGCAGACGTCAGATTTGAATGCCCTCTTCTTATGTATTTCAATCAAGCAATACACTTTTCTGGACATTTTTAACACTTTAACGATGAATCCATTTTCTTGAGGTGTTATTTAAATATAGAAATTTTGTTCTATCATAAAAATAACCATTGTTCCCAGATGTGTCTGTTAAACTGTACGTATAGTGCTTGCAATTCCTAGAGTCTCACTGTCTTCTGTAACTGCTTCATAAAGGGGAATTTAGACTGAAGGTCACAATGTAATAAAGTCATTTTCTCATGCACTCCTGAAATAAAAGGAACAGGTGCATGATCTGGGAGGAAGACTGATTGATGACTGATTATCTAAAAGAATGCTTCTTTTTTTTTTCTTTCTTATTTCTTTTTTTTTTCTTTCCCTCTCAGTAGGTTTCCCAAAATATCATGAGAAAGCAGTTTAATACAAACAGATACATCTTACTCTCAGAAAAAAAAAAAATTGTGAAGAAGTAGAATGGCACAGACAACTGATAAAAGAAGATGCAACACATTTTTTTCCCTCATTTTTGGGGCATACACACTTGGGAATTTCATACATAAAGTTAAGGAAGTAAACAGATGTCTGCTGTTGATAGCAATCTCTGGTGAACTTTCAGAGATAGGTAGTGATTTGCCCAATGGCTCTCTCCTTATCAGAATGCCATTATAAACCCTCACCTGGGAGAGAGCACTGCAGCCTGCCCAAGCAACATTCATCTGGCATCAATCCTGGTCATAAAACAAACCCATGAGTAACATAACAGCCCACGTGTCTACAATTTCCAACTTCCATACCATCTGAAAGCATGCAATCACTTTTGAATCATGGTTTCTCTATCTCTATTTAAGGACCGTGAAGAGAACTCTAAAAATTGTAACCTAGTACCGGACATTCTTTAGTTGATAACACTTTTGCTCATTTCCCATCAAGTCAGCAAATACTGTGAGTGATCAAAGAGGAATGGCATACTCCAGGAGTGTAAAAGCAACTGGACTAATATCAGCAGTGCAGCTTGCATAACCAGTGAATGCCTGATCTTGAAAAAGATTGTCTTGACTTGCGAATGTGTTCTTCATTCAGCTGCCGGGAGAGTATGTTGGTGGTACCCAGATCCGTAAGCCTCAAACATCTAAAGTGGTTTACACTGCTAAAGATAAGGCAGTAGTTGTGATCAAAAACATTTCTAGCTGAATATATAGTTTTGTCCAGGGCTTGAAGACTGACTCTAAAGTTTATAATGTACTGACTCTAAAGTTTATATTTAGTTTAAAAATCAGGGAAAGAGAACAAGATAGAGGTGATGGTTACAAAACGTGAATGTACTAAAAAATGCCACTGGATTATACACTTTAAAATGATGAATTTTATGTTGTATGAATTTCATCTTAATAAAAAGGAATTTTAAACAGTGAGAAAAAAATTAGACAAGGAATTAAGGTCAAAGCATTTTGGGAACAATTCCTAAATAATTCTTTCATTCCACAAACATTTTTTGCACTCTTGTAAGTAAACTAAATATTAAGTAAAGCAATACTAAGCTTATGGAGCTTAGAAAATTAAGACACTTATAGTCTCATACTTGAAAATCCCCAGAGGATTTAGAGCCAGAATTTCTAGTCTTTGTTGTTTTTGTTGTTGTTGTTGTTGTTGTTATTCTAATAGACTTCTGGGAAAGAAAATCGTTTCTCTGTCTTATCAAGCTAAAGGCTCCAGTTAGAGATCCTGGCTTCCATCTGTGCAAGTCTAAACATGCTGGATAACCTCACCATGTCTCACTTTTTCCATGAGAAAATGAAGACAATAAAGACATCAAACCTCAGAAGGACATTTTGAGGATTTAATTAGCTAACACAGGTAAAGCATTTAGTAAAATACTAACATTAAATTGATATTAAGCTTGATTGTTGACATTATTATGTAACTTCATAATTTATGTCAATATAATGTTTAAAATTGTTTTTGTTATTTGTAAGCACATTTCCATGATTGTACAGTATACCTTAATGATAATGAAGTCAGCAGCTCTAAATCAAATTAATTTTTAAAAGATTCTAAATGTGGTATATCTTACCGGTATAGTAACCGTGATACTGGTATAGGACCATGATGCTATACATTCAACGAGCTAGTTAAGAGCTCAAAGATCAGTTAATTCCTTTCTTTTCCTTCAAGTCTCCCCACTCCTAAATGTTGCCAAAAAACCCCAAAAAACAAACTAAAAAACCCGATTGATCCTTAGTTACCAGAGAAAATTCTGTTACCTCCTAAGATCAGCTTGCTATCTTGTGAAATAGCATTCAAGCTAGTGAAAGTTTTGGAGAATAAGAGTGAAATAAATACGTCTACATCTACTTGCAGTTTATTCTTTTTTTTAAAAAAAATTAACTTTATCACTTTATTAAGGAATAATCTACATGTAATATAATGCCCCATTTTAAATGTACAGTTGGTGAGTTGCAACAAATCTGTACTCTTATGTAACCACCACTCCAATCAAGATAGCAAACATTTCTATCATCCCCCCAAGATTATCCTTGTGCCCTTTGCAATCAACCCCACCCCATCCTTTGCCTCAGGCAGCTATGTATCTGCTTTATGACATTTACATTAGTATACTGTCATCTACAACATAGTATTTGCAAATTATGACCCACAACTTTTTTTGGTAAAGGTCTAAAGATAAAAATATTTTTTACATGTTTAAATGATTTTTCAAAAAGAATATTTTATGATACATAAAATGCTTATAAAATTAAAATCTCACCTGTGATGATGAGCATTTTTTCATGTTTGTTGGCCAAAAAGAAAAAATAAAATAAAATCTCAGTGTTCACAAATAAGGTTTGATTGGTATGGCCACCCTCTCTCCTTATATATTGACTCTGGCTGCTTTTGAGCTACAATAACAAAGTTAAGAGGTTGAAACAAATACAACGTGGCCCGAAAATGCTTACTATCTGGTCTTCTTACAGAAAACAGAATTATACAGTGTACAATCTTTTGAATCTGGCTTCTTGGCTCACTGAAAGCTTTTGAAATTTATCTATACTGTTGCATGTAACAGCGAGTGGACCTTTTTATTGCTGAGAAGTATTCCACTAAATATACCACAGTTTGTTTCCTTACTGCCATACCCATGATACTCATGTACATATGAGTTGTTTCCAGTTTGGTGCTGTCATAAATTACCCTGTGTTAACATTCTCACACAAGTCACTTTGCGTTCACATGTGTTCATTTCTCTTGGTGAAATAGCTAGCAGTAGACTTCCTGCATCACATACTAAGGGTATGCTAATGTGATAAGAAACAATCGTGAATTTGAGTGGCAGTTGCTCCACGCCTTTGCCGTTCCAAAGACTGGTAAGAATTTTACATTTGTATTTTTAGTGATTAAACGGTATCTTTAAGCAAAAACACACAATCTAACTTGAGTTATTTATATTGCTCTATTTTTGTTAACATCTTTCTTAAAACTAAGTTCTATTGTGTATATTTAAAGTGTGCAACATGATGTTATGGGATACATATAAAGAGTAGAGAGGCTACTACAGTGAAGCAATAAGCATCCATCACTGTTAATCACCCTCACGTTTCTACTTCTCTTACCTTGTTTTCAGAAAATAATAATGTCTTTGGATTTTTACATAATACTGTATGCCTTTTATAGAAGACCTATTTTTAAATTCTGGTGACGATGAAGCCGAACTGGATCACATACATTTTTTTTTGTAAGGGGCCAGATAGTTTAGGCTTTCCTGGCCACATATGGTTGCTGTTTAATATTCACCTCCTTCCTCTTTTTCTTTTACAAACCTCTAAAATGTGAAAAATACTCTCAGCTGATGGACTGTACAAAAATAGGCTATGGGCCAGATTCAGCCAATGAGCTGCAGTCTACTGTTGAACTAGAATATGATTTTTTAAATAATGTAACAACGCTCAGAGTTTTACATATTGTTTTTTAAAAAGATTGATCAAACACAAGGCAGTCTGACATCTTAAGAAATGTCTTTCAAAGAAAGTATTCTGAGACCTGGAAAACTCTCTATTAAGCAGATGATAGAAAACCAATATTGACTCAGAACAAGCTCCTACAGCTAATTATTAGAAAGCCAAGAATTTTGCTATCTGATTATTAAACCACTGATAGCTTGAAATGGGCCATATTTAAAACATAAAAATCGGCAAGTACTATTTTTTTTTTTTTTTGAGACAGGGTCTAACTCTGTTACACAGGCAGGAGTGCAGTGGTGCCATCATGGCTTACTGCAGTACTGACCTCCTGGGCTCAGGTAATCCTCCCACCTCAGCCACTCAAGTAGCTGGGATTATAGGCACACACCGCCACACCTGAATAATTTTTGTATTTTTTTTAGAGATGAGGTTTCACCATGTTGCCCAGGCTGGTCTTGAACTCTTGGGCTCAAGTGATCCACCCGCCTTAGCCTCCCAAAGTACTAATATTACAGGTGTGAACCACCATGCCCAGCAGCAAATACTTTTTATTTTAGAGAGCAGACCTTTATCATACCATTGGCAACATCCTTGTGAATACCAGTGCTTTGCTATTTGTATGCACAGACTGGTGGTACCCAGAGTAGCAGAAAGTTAATCCATTCATCACATTCTCCAGATACTGTGGGGACAACCCATCCTTCTTCCCCATCATAATGTGGAACATTTATATTTTTCTCTCACCTGTAATCTAACTGGAAATTTAGAAATCCTAGCCATAAATTTAGAAGTACAATTTCTGTAACTCTCACTGAGAAGGCACAAGAAAACAGGAAATGCTTCTATATCTGAATTGCTGTGTATTTCTGATTTTATTTTTTCTGTTCATGCGCAAATACATGTTCTAATTTTTCCTTGTATATAACTATTCCATAAACAGTTCAATATTTTGCATTATGTTTATAAAAATTTCAGATGACAGCTTTTGTCTGAGTTTGACTTCTGTAAATTGAGTTGGATCACTCTATAGATCAAGTGTCATCTGCAGGACAAATCTGATCACTGCCCAGCCATGAGATAATAATGTTTTTACATAATAAAGATTAAAAAAAAAAGGAAGAGGAGGAAGAAGAGATGGAGAAGAAGATGCAACAGCAACCATATGGTCTACAAAGACTAAAATCTTAACTACTTGGCCCTCCACAGGAAGCTTGCCAATCCTTTGTAGAGATAATCAACACAGCATTAATATTACATACTTTACTTAATATTTTGCACACTGTGATTCCATTAGTCCGTTTTCACAATACCTGAGCCTGGATAATTTATGAAGAAAAGAGGCTTAATTGACTCACAGTTCTACAGGCTGTACAGGAAGCATGGCTGGGAGGCCTAACTTACAATCATGGCAGGAGGTGAAGGGAAAGCAAGCATGTCTTACCATGGCAGAGCAGGAGACAGCGCACGCGTAAAGGGGAAAATGCTACACAGTTTTAAACAACCAGATCTCATGAGAACTCTATCATGAGACAGCACTAGAGTGATGCTGCTAAACCATCAGAAACCACCCCCATGATCCAATCGCCTCCCACCAGGCCCCACCTCCAGCACTCAGAACCACAATTCAACATGAGATTTGGGTGGAGACCCAGAGCCAAACCGTATCAATGATATGTAGTATAAGATAGGGAACAAATTACTTTCCTATTTGTTCTCTTTTAAAAATGAAAAAGAAATAAACATGTAGGAATAGGGAGCAACTGATTTACCAGAAATTTCCTTGTTTTCCTCTGCTTTTCTTTCACCATCCCCATTTTTGTAGATAAGAACATTAATTTAAAAACAGGAAAGACTGAATGAAGCATAGAGTAATGAACTCTCCGGGCCTATCACTTCACTTTCCACCAAGCCAGCTATCCTCAAATATTCACAAGTTCTCAACTTTTAAAACAGGATGTGCAAATAAATTATACTCACTACTGCTGACAGGGTGGGTACCACAAAATTGATACATAGCTATCTGCGTGGAAATCCTGTGCTTCTGGTGTTTACATGTTCCATTCAAGATAATTTATTGAGAACTTGCTGTACCCAACGATCCATATTATGGGTTACTGGTATGAAAGCAGTCTAGATACATACTTAGCTATAATAAAAAATTAAACATACAGCCACACTGTATATAAACAATTCATTTTATTCAGGCATTCCTTCAAATGTCAATGTCTTCTCATATTTAGCACTCTACCAGTTTGCATGAAAATCTGCATTTACATAGGAAGCATCTGACTAGCCTGTTGACAGAAAGAACCTGAAACACGAGAGCTTCTTTATTTTTTTTTTTTCTCTCAGCCTTTCTAAGAGAGCAAACACCAGCTCCGTTCGTGTTACATAGCTGTTGATGGACATCTGAGTATTATCTGTAATAGGAACTTCCTGGGCCAATCATAAAACTCAGGATCTTGGTTTTGTCCTGAATTATAAGAAGCCCAAATCAAATGTATGCTACTTGTACAGTATTTAAAATGTAGAGAATGAGAAGATGACGACAGTATGAAGAGCAAGGAAAGGGTATTCCAGACCAAAGAAACACAGCACAAAGCTCTGGAGGCAGAAGGACTGGGATTGTGGTAGAGAAACTTACCAGGTCATGTGGGGGCTTGCAGGCCATGTAAAGAGCAGTTTGAAAGCAGCAGAGTTTTTAGAAGAAATGACAAGATTTGATTCTACTTTTAAAAGTCCACACTCGGGGCTGCTAGATGGTAAATGAATGGTCATTGGGCAGGACAAGAACTAAAAATACATATTGGCAGGTTATTGCAGATAGTTCAGATAGCAAATAAGGTTGGCAATGGAGAACAAGCAAGGAAACATAATCATAATATATTTTGAGTTATTAATGTCAGCATTTTAGCAATGGGCTACTGATGTTCTATTTTGCTACAGAATTAAGTGAGAGTTCAGTAACAGCTTACATGGAAGATTCTAGTACTCCATGTCATTGTCCTAAACTATAGTGTATACTTTTCATAAAAAGATAATGACATTGCTTTTATGCAAAAATATTAAATGGTAGCTGTTGTAGATTGAATGTCTGTGTCCCCCTAAAACTCATAAGTTGAAATTTAATCCCCAGCGTGATGGTATTTGGAGGTAAGATCTTTGGGAGGTAATTAGGTAATAAGACTTGAATTCAGGCCCTTGTAAGAAGAGGCCAGAAAGTCAGCACACTCTTTTCATCAAGTGTATACGCCCAGAAGTTGACAGTCTGGAGCCTGGAAGAGGGCTCTTGCCAAAACCAACCCATGCTGTCCATACAACGCAGATCTTGGACATCAAGCCTCCAGAATGGTAAGAAATAAATTTCTGTTGTATAAGACGTCCAGTCTCTGGTATTTTATTATAGCAGCCAAACTGACTACTGTAGTAACTCATACTTCTTCTACATAAATTTGGTATTCAACTGTTGCTTTTGTAGAGTAGTGACGTGGTGGTCATGAGCATGCAATGACCAGATATTACTTCAAGGAAGACTCTGCTATAAGGAGAGTTTGTGGACAGTCCCCATCTGCTGCATCTTTGGGATCTACCACAATATTCACATCAAGGCCATCCTTTCCCTGAGCTGCTCTTAGTCAATGATGAACCATAGGACAGGTTCTAGAGCAAGATTATTTCTGCCTAATATGCAACACTTGTAATGGACAACCTTTGTGCTGGGACTGCCCATCATCCCGGCTGGCCAAGCCTTTCTCAGAACTATGTTGTAGCCTGAGGCTCTTCCTACTCAAATCTCTTTCCTTCTCTTTCTCCTTCCACAACCATAAGAACTATATCACTTCAGAAGGTTCTTCCCTCCTATGCCTGTTCTCTCTCCTCTTTATACGTACATGCATTTCCCCCAGTGTATCTCTTGCACATCTAGTTCTGTCATGACAACTGCTTCTTAGAGGACCTGAACTAACACTAGAGGTAACTGTAAATATTAACATTAGTATCCTGCAATTTTGTGCTACCATTTCTTGTAAAAAAAAAAATCAATAAAATGACAACGAAAGAAATTCTTTAATGACAACGAAAGAAATTCTTTAATGATCAAAATACACACACACACACACACACACACACACACACACACACACACTCACAGCTGAAAAGACCAGAGTTCAGGCTTTTAAGCTGGAAGGCAGATGAATGTAAATGAGTGGTCATAGATTTGGCATACCAGAGAAAGCTGAATCCTAAAATGACAGAGCAAGAGGTCAAAATGGCATTTTATGTACCATAAAATGTCTTCGAAAATTAAGAAGTTGGCAGCACCAGTTGCTTCTAGTATTAAAAGTAAAGGTGGGGAAAAAAGATGGGTTAAAAATCAATATAAGACAAAAGTAGAACTCCCCTGATCCCACTCCAAGATTACCTTGGTGAAGGGTAGTGACATCTGTATGTGCAGCAAAGCAAGCTTCCATCCCTTAACCCAGCATAAGACTTGAGATTTATGTTCTATAAGAGCAAAGCATAAAAGACTCCACACTGAGAGATAAGGCCCATTGATGAAGAGGTAATTCCCAAATCTTTTCACCCACTTAGATTCTAGAGCTTTGGAAGCTAGGAGTTCACCCTCCAAATAGAAAGTACAAAGTCTCTCTTCTAGGAAATCTGACTACATGAAGAGTTAAGAGCTAAAGTACTGTCTAGGGGCTTGCACAAGACAATGACTTCATCAGACCTATTATACAGCAAGATCACAGTAAACAAGTCCCAGGCACTGGAAGGAAAAAAATGTGTTATTGCAAATAGAGACAAAACATGCAAGAAAAAAAAAGGCAAATGAAAAAAAACTAAGCAATACAAGAGTAGAAATTTTTGAAAAATTCAACATAAAATGTGGAAGATAAAGTTGAGGAGAGCATAAACGGAAAACAAATAAAATAGTAGGAATAATAGACTGGAAATAATAACATGAAAATTTCAAAACAGCATCCCAAAATAAAAGGAGATAGGCCCAGAGAGTCTACAGGACAGTGGATGAAAGTGGATCTATCCCGGGACAAAACATTGTAAAAATGTCTACTCTTGAAACTAACAAAAGATCTCATAATCTTGTAGAAAAATTTGGATTTTATATAAAGGTTCTGAAATCTATAACTTTTTTCAATAGTACCTGTAGATACCAAAAGACTATAGATAAATGTCTTCAACATTTTTAGAGAAAAATATTTCCCATGTAAAAATTATACATCCTGCTAAATTCCCAATTCACTGTGAAAGCAGAGTCAAGACATCTTTAGATGTACAAGGTGTCAAAACTTTACTCCCCCATACCTATTATCACAGCATTCATGCAGAAAAAATGACACAGGTTCTGGGAAATAGGAAACCAACTTGGAAATATAAAGGAAATCAAGATGATGGTTAAGAGAAATCACAGGGCAGCAAGTGTGCAGCTAATGTAGAGACCAATCAACCTTGACTAGCATATGTCAGAATGTTTCAGAAGACCAGGTCAGAAGGCAACATGGATAGATTATCAAATGTCTATAATCATACTGAGAAACACAGACAGAGCTGAAGCAAAGATTCAGCTTAAATTAATAATCAGTGCAAAGAAAGTAAAAAAGGAATAAGGAAATTGTCAACAAAAAATTTTAAAGAAAAAATGATTATAGTATACTATATGGCTCAGCTGTGACTAAGGTTTTCATATTTACAATACCATATGGAAATGAATATTGATCTAATAACAATTACCAAATCACTCCCTTCTAAAGAAGAAGAGATAAGATTCCTGTAGAGAAGGAGTAAGGAAAGAATAGCCAAATCTCCACCTTCTATAGTAGTAGATTAAGAAACAATTTTTAAAACAAAATCTTTTTAGAATAGTGATATCATCAAACATTAATTAGAGATATGGATAAATATTGAAAGAATCTGCTGAAAAAGTTGACAAGGATTGCCATGGGGAGCAGAACAGCTATCTTCTGCAACAAGACAAAAGTACAAGCAGAAAATCAACACCCCCTTATACACAATATTATTTTCTGAATAGTAATACCACCATCCCTCTAATTTAATTGGCCAACCACGTTTGCCAAAGAAACCCAGGTCTGGGACAATCTTGCCACACTATCATTAGACTAGAAACGTCAGAAATCTTGATTTTAGTTGACTAACTTTGAATGTCATTACTCATTCCAAGGAAATACTCTGCACAGGTAAAACTAATGTAAAATTAAAAGAAGCATCAATTAAGATCCAGATTTGAACCATAGGCTTCTAATTAAGGGAAGAAGGGGAAAAGGGAGGATGAGAGGAAGTCAACTTGGTCACTCTAGTTTTTGGAAGGTGATTGCTTATTTTCCTGAAGATTTTAATCTATGCCAAGTAATCTCTCTCTCTCAATGTCATCAACAAAAAAGTCCCCATAAAAACCCCATCCAAAGGTCAGCAGCCTCGAAGACCAAAGCTAGATAAACTCAGGAAGATAAGAATCAATGAAAAAACACTGAAAACTCAAAAAGCAAGAGTGCTGCTCCTTCTCCAAATAATCACAACACCTCTTCAACAAGGTCACCCAACTGGGCAAAGGCTGAGCTGGATGAATTGACAAAAGTGGGCTTTGAAAGTGAGTAATAACAAAATTTGCTGAGCTAAAGGAGCATGTTCTAACCTGATGCAAAGAAGCTAAGAACCATGATAAAATATTACAGGAGCTTTCAACCAGAATAAACAGTTTAGAGAGGAACATAAATGCCCTGATGGAGTTGAAAAGCACAACACAAGAACTTTACAACGTGATCACAAATATCAATAACTGAATAGACCAAGTAGAGAAAAGAATTTCAGAACTTAAAGACTATCTTGCTGAAATAAGACAGGCAGATAAGATTAGAGAAAGTAACCAACAAAACCTCTGAGAACTACGGGATTATGCAAAAAGATCAAACCTACAACTGATTGAGGTACCTGAAAGAGACAGGGAGAATGGAAGCAAGTTAGAAAACATACTTCAAGATATGATCCAGGAGAACTTCCCCAACCTAACAAGAAAGGCCAACATTCAAGCTCAGGAAATCCAGAGAACCCCAGTAAGATACTCCATGAGAAGATCAACACCAAGATGCATAATCATCAGATTCTCCAAGGTCAAAATAAAGGAAAATATGTTAAGGACAGCCAGAGAGAAAGGCCAGGTCACCCACAAATGGAAGACCATCGTACCAACAATGGACCTGTCAGCAGAAACCCTATAAGCCAGAAGAGACTGGAGGCCAATACCCAATATTCTTGAAGAAAAGAATTTCCAACCCAGAATTTTATATCTGGCCAAACTAAGTTTTATAAGCAAAGAGGAACTAAAATCCTTTTCAGACAAACAAATGCTGAGGAAATTTGTCACTACCAGGCCTGCCTTGCAAGAGTTCCTGAAGGAAGCACACACACAAAAAGGAAAAACTGTCATCGGCCACCACAAAAACACTGAAGTACAAAGACCAGTGACACTATAAAGTAACTACATCAACAGGTCTGTAAAATAACATACATCGTGATGACAGGATCAAATTTACACATAACAATATTAACTTCAAATGTAAATAGGCTAAATGCACCCAATTAAAAGACACAGAACAGCAAAGTGGATAGAGTCAAGACCTACCAGTGTGCTGTATTCAAGAGATCCAACTCACGTGCAAAGACAAGTAGGCTCAAAATAAAGGGATAAAGAAAAACTGACCAAGTGAATGGAAAGCAGAAAGAAGCAGGGGTTGCAATCCTAATTTCTGAGAAAACAGAATTTAACCAACAAAGATTGAAAAAGACAAAGAAGGGCATTACCTAATGGTAAAGGGATCAATTCAACAAGAGGAGCTAACTATCCTAAATATATATACGCCCAATACAGGCACTCCCAGATTCATAAAACAAGTTCTTAGAAACCTACAGAGACTTAGACTCCCATATAGGAATAGTAGGAGACATTAATATCCCATAGTCAGTATTAGACAGATCATTGAGACAGAAAATTAACAAGGATATTCAGGACTTGAACTCAGCTCTGAATCACGTGGACTTGATAGATATCCACAGAACTCTCCACCCAAAAACAGCATATACACTCTTCTTGGTGTCACATGACATTTACTCTAAAATTGATCACATAATTGGAAGTGAAACACTCCTCAGCAAATGCAAAAGAACTGAAATTGTAATTGTCTTTCGGACCACAGCAAAATCAAATTTGAACTCAAGAAACTTGCTCAAAACCACACAACTACATGGAAGTTGAAAAACTCACCCTGAGTGACTCCTGGGTAAATAATAAAATTAAGGCAAAAATGAAGAAGTTATTTTAAATCAATGAGAACAAAGAGACAGCATACCAGAATCTCTGGCACACAGCTAAAGCAGTGTTAAGAGGAAAATTTATAGCACTAAATGACAGTATAGAAAAGCTAGAAAGATCTCAAATTGACATGCTAAAATTACTACTATTAAAAAAAGATCTAGAGAACCAACAGCAAACAAACCCCAAAGCTAGCAGAAGACAAGAAATAACCTAGATCAGAGCACAATGGAGGGAGATAGAGACACAAAACACACTTTAAAAAAATCAATGCATCCAGGAGCTTTTTTTGAAAAAAAATTAATAGACCTCTAGCTAGACTAATGAAGAAAAGAGAAAAGAATCAAACAAACACAATTAAAAAAATGATAAAGGGGATATCACCACTGACCCCACAGAAACACAAACCACCATCAGAGAATATTATAAACACATCTATGCAAATAAACTGGAAAATCTAGCAGAAAGAGATAAATTCCTGGACACAGGATCACCCTCCCAAGATTGAACCAGGAAGAAGCTCAATCTCTGAGTAGAGCAATTAACAAGTTCTGAAACTGAGGCAATAGTAAGTAGCCTATTAACCAAAAAAGGCCACAACCAGACAGATTTACAGCCAGCAGAATTCTACCAGAGGTACACAGAGGAGCTGTTACCATTTCTTCTGAAACTATTCCAAACGATTGAAAAGGAGGGACTTCTACCTAACACATTTTACAAGGCCAGCATCATCCTGATATCAAAACCTGGCAGAGCTACAACAAAAACAAAAAATAAGAAAATTTCAGATCAATATCCCTAATGAACATCAATTTAAAAATTCTCAGTAAGATACTGGTGAACTGAATCTGCAGCACATTAAGTCTCTTATCTACCATGATCAAGTTGGCTTTATCCTCAGAACACAAGGCTGGTTCAAAATCCACAAATCAATAATTGTAATTCATTACATAAACAGAACTAAAGACAAAAATCACATGATTGTCTCAATAGACAAAGAAAGGACCTTCAATAAAATTCAACATCCCTTCATGTTAAAAATTCAATAAACTGGATATTAGTGGAAAATACCTCAAAACAATAAAAGTTATTTATGACAAATTCACAGCCAATAACAGACTAAATGGGCAATGGGTGGAAGTATTCCCCTTTAAAATAAGCACAAGACAAGGATGCTCTCTCACACCCCTTCACTTTAACATAGTATTGGAAGTTCTGGCCAGGGCAACTGGACAAGAGAAAGAAATAAAGGGTATTTGAATAGGAGGACAGGAAGTCAAACCATCTCCATTTGCAGATGACATGATCCCATATCTAGAAAGCCCCATCATCTCCGCCCAAAATCTCCTTAAGCTGATAAGCAAGTTCAGCAAAATCTCAGGATACAAAATCAATGTGCAAAAATCACAAGCATTCCCATACACCAACAATAAACAAGCAGAGAGCCAAATCATGAATGAACTCCCATTCATAACTGCTACACGTCATACAAAATACCTAGGAATACAGCTGACAAGGGAAGTGAAGAACCTCTTCAAGGAGAATGACAAACCACTGTTCAAGGAAATCAGAGGAGACACAAATAATGGAAAAACATTCCATGCTCACGGACAGGAAGAATCAATATTATGAAAATAGCCATACTGTCCAAAGTAATTTATAGATTCAGTGCTATTCCCATTAAACTACCATTAACATCCTTCATATAATTAGAAAAAAACTATTTTAAAATTCATTTGGAACCAAAAAGAGCCCATATATCCAAGAAAATCCTAAGCAAAAAGAACAAAGCTGGAAGCATTATGCTACTCGACTTCAAACTATACTACAAGACTACAGTAACCAAAATAGCATGGTACTGGTACAAAAACGAACACAGAAACCAATGGAACAGAATAGAGATCTCAGAAATAAGACCACACACCTACAACCATCTGACCTTTGACAAACCTGACAAACACAAGCAATGGGTAAAGGATTCTCTATTTAATAAATGCTGCTGGGAGACTCTGCTAGCCACATGCAGAAAACTGAAACTGGACCCCTTCCTTACACATTATACAAAAATTAACTCAAGATAGATTCAAGACTTACATGTGAAACACAAAACTCCCAAAACCCTATAATAAAATCTAGGCAATACCATTCAGGACATAGGCATGGGCAAAGACTTCATGACTAAAACACCAAAAACAATTCCAACAAAAGCAAAAATTGACAAATGGGATCTAATTAAACTAAAGAACTTCTGCACAGCAAAAGAAACTATCATCAGAGTAAACAGACAACATACAGAATGGGAGAAAATTTTTGCAATCTAACCATCTGACAAAGGTCTAATATCCAGAATCTGCAAGGAATTTAAACAAATTTACAAGAAAAAAAAACCCCACCCCATTAGAAAGTTGGCAAAGGACATGAACAGACATTTCTCATAAGAAGTCATTTATGCAGCCAACAAACATATGAAAAAACCTCAACATCACTGATTATTAGATAAATGTAAATCAAAACCACAATGAGGTATCATCTCACACCAGCCAGAATGGAGATTATTAAAAATTCGACAACAACAGATGCTGCTGAGGCTGTAGAGAAACAGGAATGCTTTTACACTGTTAGTGGAAATGTAAATTAGTTCAACCAAGTGGAAGACAATGTGACAATTCCTAAAGACCTAGAGCCAGAAATACCATTTGACCCAGCAATCCCATTACTGGGTATATACCCAAAGGAATAGAAATTATTCTGTTATAAAGATACATGCATGTGTATGTTAATTGCAGCACTACTCACACTAGCAAAAACATAAAATCAACCCAAATGCCCATCAATGATAGACTGGATAAAGAAAATGTGGTACATATATGCCATGGAATACTATACAGCCATAAACAGGAATGAGTTCATGTCCTTTGCAGGGTCATGGATGAAGCTGGAAACCATCATTCTCAGCAAACTGACACAAGAACAGAAAACCAAACACCACACGTTTTCATTTATAAGAGGGAGCTGAACAATGAGAATACATGGACACTGGGAGAGGAATAACACACACTGGGGCTTGTTGGGGAAGTAAAGGGAGGGAGAGCACCAGGATAAATAGCTAATGCATGTGGGGCTTGATACCTAGGTGATGGGTTTATAGGTGCAGCAAACCACCATGGCACACATTTTACCTATGTAATAAATCTGCACGTCCAACACAATAAAGCATATGTACATACTTTGTTTCATTATCTATCTATCTATCTACATACATACACACACACACACACACACAATCTAACTAAAATCAGAAAAATGGTACCTAAAATGTAGATGAAAGATGCAATCATGTGAACAAAAATAAGGAAGTAATTCCCAAGTCAAGCCTGCAAAATGAAGAGCCTTACTAGATGCCCTGCCAGAACATAGGCCTGGGCTCTCTTTCCATGCTAATCTCTAACAAATCCCACCTGTAACAAAAACAAGCTTCATATCAAAGTGTGAGTCTTTTTTTGTTTGTTTGTTTTTGTTTTTTTGTTGTTGTTGTTTTTTGTTTTTTTTTTTTTGTCTGTATCCCAATAGGCTAGATACCAGGAATGGGAATGGACTCGGTTCTCTGTATACTTTTTCTATTCAGAGAAGGGGACTAATTTAAGCTTTGGCCTAGAAGTATCCTGTTCTGTGAAGAGTTTCCAAACCAAGATAGGGTGTGGTTAGCAATCTTGGCACTTCAAGTGGGTGAAGATAGATGCCCTGTGGGATCTTGCCATCTATCACACCCACACACACCATTGTCATTATAGTGTCTTAGACATCACCACCACACCCTGCCATGCACTGGGATTTTCAACTAGAAAATCTCCTGAGGTTTCCATGTAAATATCTTACAAAGGGTAGCATGAAGGCCATTGCTTATAAGGACTCTCACAGAGAATTTGTGCTACATGTCGTCCTTTCATCTGGACACAAGTGAAAAAACTGAGTACCTGAATGTGTTGCAAGAGACAGAAAACATAGAGGTCATCTCACAAATGAAACAGATCTTCAGAACCTTAATTTTGTGTCCATGCAATGTTTCTTTACGTTTCAGTATATAGCTCCCTTCTGTTTTACTGTTTCACCTCAAAAGTAACTAAGCTGAAAAGAAATATAAATATATACATAAATTTGCTCATCCAGGACAAGCCTTTGGATTTGAAAACAATGCTGTCCCCATTCACCATCCTACCCTGTTACTAAAGACACATCTAGAGGAAAAACAAGAAATAATCAGACAACATTTCTGAGCTAATATTATGTTTATACTTATTACGAATCAGAATTGAGAAACTCTGGAACTTTCTATAAATTAAAAAAATATAAAAGAGAGTAAGAAAAATTCATCAATGTCGATCTAAATTTCTAAGATGCAGAGCTCCTAAAGGGGTCAAAGTGCCAGGACCCTCTCCTATTCTATGAATGAGTCAAGCCCTTCTACATGGCACTGGGAAACTAACTGTTCCTTCTCCAATAGAATAGACCCACCTTCCATGTAAGATATGACATCAGCCTCTAGTTTCTGAAGAAGATGAGTAGAATATGCAACCTAGTAATTATTTTGCTGTGAATTTTCAATAAACATGCTCTTATCCTAAGTATTCTACTGATTGATACAATGAGTTTTGCGGTTGAAAGTAGCAATGAAGAAAAAGCTTCGTTTATTCTCATTTGGCAAATTTATCAATGAAACAAACTATCAGGCTCGGCACAGTGGCTCACGCCTATAATGTCAGCACTTTGGGAGGTGAAGCAGGGTGGACTGCTTGAGGTCAGAAGTTTGAGACCAGCCTGGTCAACATGTCAAAACCCTGTCTCCATTAAAAATACACAAATTAGCTGGGCGTGGTGGCACATACCTGTAATCCCAGCTACTCAGGAGGCTGAGGCTACAGAATCACCTGAACCCAGGAGGCCGAGTCTGCAGTGACCTGAGATCGAGCCACTGTATTCCAGCCTGGATGACAGAGTAAGACTTTGTTTCAAAAAAATAAAAAATAAAAAAATTCATTAAGTATGCATCATTTCTGTTTTCTAACGCAGTTTCTGTTTACGTACAGAAAAAAAAAAAGCAATTGAACTCTTTATTATAACTCCTCTTCGAAGAAAAGATCTGGAAACAAGTGCTTCAAATCAGCAACCTTTCCTCCACCCCACCCCATCACCCTTACCCTAATTAACGACCATAATGACACAAGGACTGGGACTCTTGCCAATTATTAGCTTCATCTCTGTGTTCTGTTTCTCAACATAGATTCAATAAACAATTCAAGACTTGCTGGAGTTTAAAAGCAAAAACCAAAGCCCAAACCCTGTGTATATTAAAACCATTCCTGCAACAATAAACTCCGACTGGGATATGAACTAATCATTCCTGTTGTTCAACTAAGCTCCCAAGTGAAGAGGCTGAAATCACAGCCCCCTCAAAGAGGAAGCTCTGGCTTAACAAGGAAAACGCATTTACTGACCTTCAGGTACCCTTTGTTTCTGAGCTTCTCTGACATACCCTCTTTTTATCCACCACATGCCTCTCATTCTTCCAGGCCAGCATTTGATAGTTGAGCTTAGGATGGTGAATGGTGATGGGTGACTCATAACCCATCATTTATATTCCATTAGGGAAAAATAAGCAAGATAGAGTGTCTGGTAACATGCTCTTAGATAGTTTTTAATGTTTTCTCTTAGCTATGTTTTTTAAAGACACCAACAAGTGAGAGTTCTGTTTAGGAATTGATGAATCTATCCGTGGCTAAAACCACTAAGTAACTGGAAATTTTTGCAACATGAGAAAGTCTTTGCCCAAAACTCTATTGTGTCATTTTTCATATTTCTTATATGATAATGATCTGATGACTTCTATGTCCCCAAACTGTTCATTTAACCATCTGGTCCTTTGAGTTGAGTAGAAGCATGCTTAGATGCAAAGGAAAACTTGGAAAGGATGACACATTCATTCAACAACTCATTCGTAGAACTTAGAATGAATTTATTATGATTCTTACTAAGTGACAGGCAGCCTGAGAAGAGAGCTCTACATCAGTCAATGCAATGATATGTGATGAATGACAAATGAAAGCATAGAACAAGGATACAGGATACATCCTACAAAACTGAAACAGGGGTGGCTGGTATGCAATGCACTGATTACAGAGTAGATGCTTCTATACACAAGTTCTATGCATGAAAGGGTTACCTGCAAGAGGATGGTAACTAAGGCTAAATTCACATTGGTCAATTAACTTCACAGAGAATACATGTTTTAGTCTCAATTTCCTGTGACTCAGTCAAAGACAATGAATAAAAAGGTTAGCCTGAAAACTATTTCCAAAGAAAATCTGTCTTCATCTACCAGTAATGCCTGAATGTATCGATTTCTTTCTGCTTTTCAGAAATACCTCTTTGTTACCTCATAGTAGCATAAGAAATATCCACACCCTCAGTCACCTAGTAATTCAAGTAAATGAACACCAGTTAGTGTTGCGTAGACTTTTATTTCAAGAGATAGCATTTTAGTGTGCAGAAATGTGTGTGATAATAAGTTTTGCATACACAATAGCCATTTTTAGTCTTTTCATTCGTGCTGAAATAGTTTGCCTCTCATGAGAGAGAAATCAGACACAAATGCTCATTTTTCCAGCTTCCCTTGAGGCCAGGAGTAGGAATGCAACCAACTAGACATAAGGATAAATCCGCTCTGGGACCTCTGAGGTAGAATTATCTACTTATTATAAAGAGAGAAAGCACGAGGCTAACTCTATTCCCCATATTCTTTCTTCCTGAATTTGGGTGTTGAGTGAGGACATAATACGTAAGAGTTACAGCATGAGGTGGGGAGAATGTCAGCCCTAAGGGTAACAAAAAATATGGAAAGAGTTTGATTTTCTTATGTCATTATTAACCTGATGAACCTATCTCAGAACTGTCACAACCCTAATTTTTGTATGTGAGATGTGAACAGCCTCAAGTTGTTTAGTAAGCCACATTTGGTACAGAAGTCTCTTACTTGCAATTCAAAGCAAGTGATTGGTTTGGAAATGGGGAGGCATAAGCCAATCTGAACCAATGCAACACAGGAGAATCTTTCTCTAAGCTCTTGGATAAAACAATTTACCAAATAGGAACACTGAAGTTTATTTTTTCAATTATTGCTGATAGCCATTTGAGACCTTGAAATGAGCCAGTGCAAGGATGAGCCAATATCAGAATAGCTGAGAGGAAACTTGGAAAGTGTCTATGTTCTTCATGACATTGTTGAGCCATTTAGTCAAACAACTCTGTAGTCCATACTTCATCTTGGCCTCCCAGCATGAGAGATAATTAATCCATGTAGGGTTTAAGCAAATTTTATATCGTTTACCATGGCAGGTTGATTGCATAGATGGTCCCAATTAATGATGTTTCTGGATCCAAGCTCTTTGCCTTGCAGCTTTGTAGGATCTGCCCACTCTAACTACAAACATTGCTTTATCCAACTGAATGTGACAAAAGTAATGGTGTGCTGGTTCTGAGCCTAGACCGCAAGAGACCTTGAGTGTCTCTGTTCTCTCTGCTGGAATGCTGCCACTGTCATGACTATCAGCCTGGACCAGCCTGTAGATAATGAAAGACCACATGGAAGAGAGCCCAGCTGTCTCAGCTGAGGCCGTCCTAGACTCATCTACAGTTAGCCAACACCCAAACATGAGAGACAGCCAAGCCAAAATCAGCAGAGCTGCCTACCCAACCACCAGCTGACCACAGACATACGTGTGAGTCCAGCCAAGACCAGAAGATTTGCCCAGATGACCCATGGATTCATGAGCAATAATAAATGTTAAATAATAAATTGTTTTAAGCCACACTGAGTGTTGGGATGGTGTGTTATGCATTTAGTTACTTTTATTATTTGTGAATAAGAGCGTTTCAGCTGATAAAGTAAAGTAGTAAGCTGAAGAGATGGGCAGGCAGCTTCCCTTATAATATATTCTAAGCACATGGGACATGATTGAAAGGTTTTAATTAGGGAAATGATCAAATTTGCTTTTTTTTTTTTTTTTTTTTGAGTCAGAGTCTCACTCTGTTATCCAGGCTGGAGTGCACTGGCACAATCTCAGCTTACTGTAATCTCTGCCTCGCAGATTCAAGTGATTCTCCTGCCTCAGCCTCTCAAGTAGCCAGGACTACAGGCACATGCCACCATGCCTGGCTAGATTTTTGTATTTTTAATAGAGACGGGGTTTCACCCTGTTAGCCAGGATGGTCTCAATCTCCTGACCTTGTGATCCATCCACCTTGGCCTCCCAAAGTGCTGGGATTATAGGTGCAAGCCACTGCACCAGGCCTCAAATTTGCATTTTTAGATAAAAACACCATGGTATGGATGTGGAGGATAATATTGAGTAAGATCAGGTGACTAAACTTGCATTAAAAATAGCCCAGGGTCAGGCATGGTGGCTCATATCTGTAATCCCAGCATTTTGAAAGCCTGAGGCAGGTGGATCACTTGAGGCCAGGAGTTCGAGACTAGCTTAGACAATATGGCAAAAACTCCATCTCTACCAAAAACACAAAAAATTAGCCAGGCGTGGTGGCATGTGCCTGTGGTCCCAACTACTTGGGAGGCTGAGGTAGGAGGATCCCTTGAACCCAGGAGGTGGAGGCTGCAGTGAGCCATGATTGTGCCACTGCACTCCAGGCTGGGCAACAGAGTGAGACGCCATCTCACTCTAAAATAAAACATTAAAAAAAAAGAGCAGAAAGGAAGGAAAATTTAAGATGTAAGACAGCAACATTAAAAAAAAATATATTACCTAGGGGAAAAAGAAAAGAGATAAAAGCACATAGGGTAGAAGGTGTAGATTTCTTGAGTTCTTGCAATGCAAGTACACTTATTTGTAGCCTAGATTAAGTGTTTTAATTGGGGCCTTCTCATCAGCGACATTTGTAGCACTTGGAAATTTGTTAGAAATACAAGGTGTCAGCCCATTGCAGATCTACTGAATTGGAAACAGAAAATGAGTCCCAGTAATCTGTGTTTTCACAAGCCCTCCAGGTAGATAATGCTTATGCATGCTAAAGTTTGACCCAGGCCATGCCTAAGAATCTGTTAAGGATGACGAATTGTTAAGGACACCATCAGCTTCTTCAGATCACCTTTGCCATGAGGGAAGGACTTGACTTATTGCCAGTTTTGTCTGGCTGAAAATCTTTGTCAATCGATTTCAGGCTTGTTCCCATGATTGTTCCCCTGGATCCTAATTTCTCAGTGGCCAGGTTTTGGCAAGAGCCATAGAGTCTCCCGTGCGTCCTACGTTTCCTTTATGACATGGTTCAGAAGAGGGACTTTCTAAACTACACACAGAGGGACTAGGTTCTCTATAGGTCAATGGATATTTGAACACAGAGTGAATATATATTTCGTTAGTCCATTACATATTATATTAGTCAGTTCTCACACTGCTATAAAGAATACTACCTGAGAAGCTGGGTGCAGTGGCCCACACCTGTAATCTCACCACTTTTGGGAGGCAGAGGCAGGTGGATCACATGAGACCAGGAGTTTGAGACCAGCCTGGTCAATAGAGTAGAAACTCTATCTCTACTTAAAAAAAACAAAAATTAGCCAGGTATGGTGGTGCATGCCTGTAAGGATTAAATTAGCCAGGCAGGGTGGTATAATCCTTACATGACTGGCTACTTTATGGAAGGATGAGGCTAATATTTTGGGAGGCTAAGGCTAATTTTGGGGAGGCTGAGGGGTAAGAATCACTTGAACTGGGAGGCAGAGGTTGCGGCGAGCTGAGATCGTGCTACTGAACTCCAGCCTGAGCAACAGAGCAAGACTCTGTCTCAAGAAAAAAAAAAAAGAGGATTAACCGAGTCACAGTTCCGCATGGCTGGAGAGGCCTTGGGAAACTGACAGTCATGGCAGAAGGGGAAACAGGCACCTTCTTCACAAGGAGGCAGGGAAGAGAGTGAATGCCAGCCCAGGAAAAACTTCTATTTTTAAAACCATCACATCTTGTGAGACTCACTCACTGTCACGAGAACAGTATGGGGGAAACTGCTCCCATAATCCAAGTACAATTACAATTCAAGGTGAGATTTGAGTGAGGACACGGAGCCAGGCTATGTAATATATAGACAGAAGACACTGAATTTAGAAGACAAGTAGGTTAACACCTGGGTCTTTCTCACCTCAAAAAGACCCACGTATTAACCATCCATCTTCTGGCTTGGGAGGGCTTGATAATGTTTTATCTGGTCCTGCCATTCAGATATCATCCTCTAAGGGCCTGTGCTGATCTGCATATACTTTCTTTCTTCTTTTTTTAGAGAGAGACAAGGTCTCGCTCTATCACCCAGACTAGAGGGGAGTGGTATGATCACAGCTCACTAAAGCCTCAAACTGCTGGGCTCAAGGGATTCTCCTTCCTTAACTTCCTGAGTAGCTGTGAATACAGGCATGCACCACCACGCCTGGCTAATTTTTTTTTCTATAGAGATAGCATCTTACTCTGCCACTCAGGCTGGTCTCAAACCCTTGGCCTCCAGTGATCCTCCAGCCTTGGTCTCTCAAAGTGATGGGATTACAGGCATAAGCCATCACACCAGGCCTAACTTCTATACTTAATATGCTATGTCTTACTCTCTCAGAAATCTTCTGAAAAACTTTTGACCTCCCATTTTTGATTTGTTTTTTAAATTCTGGGGGACTGTTAACATGTTATTGATGCAGAGAAGTATCCATCTTTCAAGTTATTCTAGGCATTACCCTTTATGGAAGAGGACTTTGGAGTCCTTCTCTGTAGGGGGAATTAAAAATTATGTTAAGAAGAAAAGGAATATCTAATTTGTTAACAGACCTTTGACTCAGCAAAATGCCTACATCAGAGGCCAAAACAAGTTCCATCTCTCAGCAATCAGGCCTAACGACCCACTGTTTTATCATGAAATCACAATGGGACAAAATTTAAAGAGAGCCTGGGTGACCCTAATATTGTCAACACAACTGGATGAAACTTCTAAGATCTAGACAAATCTCAAAACTTCTCCACCCACACAAACATATACCTGATCTCACTCTTCTGGAGAATGTTGGCTATTTCATAAATTTGAAAACAGAACTGAAAAAAAAATTATTGACTTATATTTTCCAGCCCAGAAATGGACAGTTACCTTACACCTAAAGGGATTCCACTGCAGATCACTGACCTAACAAGTCCAGGATTCCTGTATGGGTAGACTATTCTAGGACTACAGGTTAGAACAATTAAAAACCTCTTGCAGTAAAAGTGGTATCATTATCATGAAGACTAAGAAATGGTTTTACTGTGCTTCATTTCACTCATCTACAAAATGAGAATTTTAATAGTACTCTCAGTAACACTTCCAGTTTTGAGGATTAAGTGACTTTTAAAAAGCACAAAGCACTTAAAATAATCACCTGATCCTTAGAAAGAAATCTGATGAAAGGAAGAAGTTTGACAGGTCCATCTGACAGAAGTTTAGCTATTATTAGTGTTAATATATTGTTGGCTATAATTATTGTCGGCAGTAGCATTGTTTAGTTTTGTATTAGTTTAAGTTTCACAGGTAATTGTGAAAAGCATTAGGACGATTTAATAGGACTCAGTGTCTGAGATGGCTCTGATCCTTTGAGCATGGCTAACTGAGAGAAGAACAGTGCCCTTATGAGACATTGAGAAGCCAAGTGCAAAAGAGCACTGCTTTCTTAGGAAAACACTGTTAAACTTGATGAATGTAATGCAGTAGCACAGTATTATTTAAGTGAAGCAGACCCAGAACTTAAGATATAGAATGGGAATGGAAGAGAAAAGTCAAATATCAAATAAATTGAGAAAAATATGCCCAGATAACCAATTCTATTCTCTTGTTTTTAGCAAATAAAGAGGAATAATCAGGAGTATCTAGAATATCTAGGAATATCTAGACCACAAAAAGGGTGACATATATACAAAGAAAAAAATAGAGAAAGAACAGTGAGGAAAATGAGACAAGAATCTGAGTTCCTTAACCCTCTTATACCTTGATTTATTAATTCTTCATCCATTTATTAATTAGTTTGTTGACTTCATCAAGATTGCCTGCCACGTGTTAGGGACATACACTCCTGGCCCCAAATTGCCAAGTCTAATGGAGAAAACAACCAGAGACACCACAAGTTATGTTACCGTCAGGCAAGTGCTACAGTTGAGATATAAGCAAAATGTTGTAGGCAAAGAACAGTACAACTGCGCAAGACTCAAAGAAGAAGGTCATAGTCTGGTTTCTGATCCCACTCCATAACTGAACTACACCAGGAGATGGATGACTTCATTGCTCAATCCAAGGCAGGTGTTTACGACAATGACAAAAAAAAAAAAAAAAAAAAAAGAATATGGCTTCTGACTTCCAGTACTAATGACACAGAGACCATGTTTCCTAGCACTAGTTGTTCAAACATGTAGCAGTGATTGATAACAATATTAAAGGAAAACAAAACAGCACAGGGTTGTTTACCCTCTAGATGAACATTTCTATGAACTTGAAATAGAACAGAAACACGTTACAGAAAGCAGAGGATAAAAAACTAGTACCACTGAGTTCCAGGAATAAAAAGAACAGTATTGTGTTGAAGTTTGATTTCTATAGACTCAATCAGTCTGTTATCAGGTAGAAAACTGGTACCAAATATAGAATGCAAAGCCAGTGGCTACTATGCTACTACCACCAAGGAAAGGGGCTGGATTGTTTCCTGGGACTGCAGCTCATACAAAGCTACTCGGGGACATGAGCAGGAACGGAGATAAGCATAGAAACAGACAAGGACCCGGGGCAAATCATCTGCTGACTCGGCGACTATCAGCGTTAGCCCAGTATCAGGTAATGGAGCCACCGTGAGTGGGCGGGGGGAGCCACTTTCAGAACTATTGGCTAAAAAGAGGAGATCCAGAGACAGAAACAAAAACATCTACCAACTAAACTATGTCTGCAATCTAAAATTTCGAAGCACATAGGAACATTTTCACTAAGAAAGATAACCAGCAAACCGCGATCAAGAGAATTCACACCGTACAAGAAGGCAATGATAGAGCAGCCTGAAGTTACTTTAAATTGTGTTTGGAATCCGCCATAGAAAGTAGTGAAAAACATTCATAAAAAAGAAGAGATTTTTTAAGTAAAAACAGGCAGATATGAATAAAAACATACAAATACAAAAACAGAAAAATTCAAAATCATAAAAAGGAAGAAATATAGTGAAATAAAAGCATACAATACACAGGATGAAGTTTAGTCTTGATCAAGTCTAAAAAATAATTAATGAACTAGGAAGTAATGCCTAGAGCATCAAGAGACGATTAAAAATATGAAAGAAGTTAAAGAACATGGAGAATGACATGAGAAATCCTAGAAGCAAAGAGGAGACAGAAAAACAGAGAAGAAAGTTTTACAGCAAGAACTAGAAAAATAAATGTACAAACCCTCAGATTCTCAGACTAAATGTGTATAGTAGCTGAAGAAGAGAACACATACATACCTTGGCTAGATACATCATACTAAACAATAAGGTTGGAAGAATGAAGAAAAAAATATTAAAAATGAAAAGATATATGCCTAAAAACTACTATGTCATCGAGAATGGAGGCAAAAATGAATTCATGTTCAGACATAAACATCACCAAAGATATTTTTTAAAAGTCACTAAATTGTGCTCTTCAGCAAAATAACAGAATTCAGAGAAAAGCAGCAGGATGTAAGAAATAAAACTGAATACAAACCAGTAAAAGTGTTGGAAACCTTCACTAATTTAATCTGTATGTGCATGTGTTTCTGTGCAACACGTTGAAACTGCATTTTGAAAAATCCATCAATAAATCTTATATTCTGCCTATCTGCAGAATTTCTCCTATCTCACTCTTTCTTACTTAGTTAAAAACACACTTTTGACCCTCCATAACTTTTTTTCCATTTTTCTCTACTCTTTCTCTGAGCTCTCCCCAACATTTCCTTGCTCAAAATTTCAGAGCGTCAGCGAGCAGCTTGGCGTGAGAATGTGGGAAGGTAGCGCCGTCTGGCAGCTTCAACTTGAGTTACGGTGAAGACTTGTTTTCCATTGTGCATTCCCCTCCGTGCCATATCCATCCTGGCCATTGTGCCAGGCGAAATACCAACGCTTGCCGATGTGGAAGATGCCTCATTGGGAGGCAATCAGCTCTGCCGGAGAAAGAAAAACATGTGTGGCTTCTGCCGCCTTCACCTTGGCAGAGAAAAATGGATGTAAAACTGGGGCTGGGGTACAGCCTACAGAGTTCTGGAAAATCAGCAACGCCAGCCTGAGCCAAGAAAGAACACATGGTGGTTGTGTGTGGCAGTGACACCTCAAGAAAAATCACTTTGAGTCGTGCGCCTGATCATTTAACTGCTATGGGCACAGGCCCAGCTTTCTCCCCAAGTCAAACGTAAATGGTTTAAGGAAGCTGGTCTTTCTTTCCCCTCCACTTTTACCATACTAAGTGTCTGACAGTCATTTTACTGTGTTTACAAATTATGAAAATTCTGGGCAGCTAATTACGAAAATATTGAGAAGTCGAATGAGAACTAACTCTTGGAGTCAGTGAAGGCAGGGAACAGACTGTAAAGTCTTTGAAAAATGAGCTGCTTACTCTCTACTTCTGCCAGTAAATTTTGGTATTCCAGCATATTGCCATGTTAATCTGAAACCAAAAAGAAGGAAATCAATAAAAATCTAGGAGAAAAGTAGGGGAAGAAGCAAGCCATCAATGCTTAGGAGATGAGAAAGGGCTGATCGGTTTCTAGGATCCATACATTTTACTTCCCATGGATCATAAGCCAAAGAATCCAGAGGAAAAAAATGAAAAACAAGTTTTATAACCTAAAGGAGAGGTGATAAATTTTAAGTTCTCTGTAAAAAGGGACAGCCTTTCTTCGAGTCTGACCTTGCTGTTTTCATACCATCTGGAAAGAAAATCTAGTTGTCTTCCCCCATTTGTTTTATGTTGAATAAAATTAATGCACATGCAGTAATAACAGAAAGAATATAAGTACATTCTAGACTGATTATAAAGTTGCTTAGATTTCATGATCTATCCTAGTAATTTAACAAATGTGTTTTCTCTACAATGCCTTTCTTTCTTGCAGCAGATTTCTTTAGCTAATTTTTTATGTTAACCTAATCTATACAAAATAGAATTATTGCCATTTTCACTGTGTAGAAAAGACTAGTCATGGCAGACAAAAACTGCAGGTTTATAGATGGTGAAATAATTTTAGAAAATTGTTATGTTGTCCTGTAGTCCTATAATCTCTCCATCACAAAATGAAACCTGTGTTTAGATAATATTACATGTAGTTCACTTTATACTCCATCCTACAACCTCACAGACAATTATGCTATAAGACCATTGTTAATGTCTTTAATTGCATTAAAATCTAAAGTGAATATTGTCTAGTATTAGTATAAGCAGACCATGAGTTATATTATACAGCAATATTGTCACTATGTAGACCTAACATAAACAGCATCTTAAACTTGGAATCTTGTGAAGGTTATTAAGATTCTTCACTTTAAATCCTTCCAATTTCTCATTCTGCTTGACCCTAGATTTAGAAAATGTAAATAAAATAATACAAATTTTAGTAATTGATAAAATATGAAGTAGAATCACATTTTCAACTTCCCCTATTGTTTGTTTTCATAAGAAAAAGGCTAAGCTACAATCATGAGCTCCTTATTAAATACTATAAGTCAAGAAACTTACAAGGTTTTTCCTGACTTTTCATTAGCAGAAAGCTTTATAAAAGCTGCTGTTTATGTATAGTATAGTACAGAAAGGGAAGGAATATACACATTTACCCAAGTGAAAGAGTGAAGAGGACAAAGAAAAGCTATGACTTGAATTCTCAATGCACATATTTGACTGAAATGCAAAGCTACCTAATAATTTATACTTTGTATTTCAATTGGATATCTGCATGAATACAGATACATATAACTTCAGTTTTTTTTAAATGGAAGATCATCTACATTACACGTCATTATATTAAATGTCACGATAAAGAGCCATCACGTTTCAGTCTGTCACACTGTCCTGTCACAAAGGTCTAGGAAGTTGTCAAAAAGAAAACATGTTTGGTGCGACATTGCTCATTTTTGTGAAGTCATGCTGGTTGTGTCTCTTAATACCTCTGAGAGCTGAAAAGTCATTTTGTTTATACCTAGTCCTAGAGGCTTTCTTTGGAATGCAAGCATTTCTATAGCTTGAATAATCCAGATTGAACTTTGGAAACTTTATCCATATTCAGACTCCAAGCACCCTTCTTCTTCTTGCATATTCACAGATACATAGACATCTGTTTGTTAACGTGTTTACTTGCCAGTGATGTCATATACTGCAGGAAGTAAATCAGTCAGGCTCCAAAGTTTGAATTCATTTGAAACAGCTCAGGATATATCTAAAATATTTGGCCCGAATTTGGCATCATAACCTCCACAGCAAATTCCGCCTGGTCCTTTTCATTCCAAAGCTCATCCTGCTTGAGTGTAAATACAGAAGTTAAATACAACATGAAAGAATTGTGACCCAATTTGATAGATGGTCACTAATGATATTTTTTTTAAACAAATAAGTTTTTTAGCAATTGATTTTGAAATTAGAGTATAAAGAGAAAGGAAAAAAAAGCAGAAAAAATGAATGTGATTCTGTGATGCAGACATTTTTCACTATTTTGCCTCAAACTGGGATGTCATCCACTGATCGTTGCTTCAGCTGCTAGTTAGTTACATGATTTTGATACATGGAGACAATAATTCAAGTATTAGAACATAATAATCATTTTCTGCCTTTGGGCTAGACATGTCTAAGTTAAGCAAAGTTTGTGTGTAATTCCAAATGAATACAAGGTGAAAACCATCTCGCCTAGTTTTTTTTTTTTTTTAAGCCTCAAATGGAAGAGCAGGTTCTTCATTAAAACCATGAAGCACCTAATATTCTGAGACAGATTTTATTTTTTTCCTTTCTCTCTCTCCGTCTCTGTCTGTCTCAACATTTAATGAAATGAGGCAGCTAGCAACCTCTTTTCCAAAAAGTTGCCATAATTCAGTTATTTGACATTCTTTCTGCTGAGGTATAATTTAAAGTCAACAGTGCACATCTACCCACATGGAAACTTCTTGAGTATTTGGGAACTGACCAAGAACACCTTGTATCCTATCATCTTCTCTCTACTACCATTGGAAAGGTACACGCTACCAAAAACACTTTCATCAGTTTCAGTTTTACAAGGGAGAAAGGATGCTGTCTAAGGACATGAAAACCATCTGGAAAACAACACAGCTGTCAGTACTATGGGGATGGTAAGGCTTGAGTCTTCAAATAGAGTTTCTTTTTTGGCTTTTATCACCAAATTCTGATGGTTTGGAATTAGGTTGATATTGCCTTTCAACACATGTATTATATTTGCAATTGCTCAGAACACAGATGTAAAAATTTCTGTCATCATTTGAAAATGAACGTCTCACTAGGTAAATTCCATGAGCACATATGTAGTTACTTTGTTTACTGATGCACAGTTCACTGCATAGGATTCATCAAACTTTTTCTGTATAGGACAGCTTAAAAATATGTTAGGCTTGGCCGGGCACGGTGACTCACACCTGTAATCCCAGTACTTTGGGAGGCTGAGGCGGGTGGATCACAAGGTCAAGAGATCTAGATCATCCTAGCCAATATGGTGACACCCCATCTCTACTAAAAATACAAAAATTAGCTGGGCATGGTGGCACATACCTGTAATCCCAGCTACCTGGGAGGCTGAGGCATGAGAATCGCTTGAACCTGGGAGGCAGAGGTTGCAGTGAGCCAAGATCCCACCACCACACTCCAGCCTGGGCGACAGAGCGAGACTCCGTCTCAAAAAAATACATATATATTTTAGGCTTTGCGGACCTTATGATATTATTTACAGACACGTGGTATTGTTATAGCTAATCAACTACAAAATTAGCCATAGATATGTAAATGAATGAGCGTGGTTATGTTCTGACAAAACTTTATTTATAAAAATAAGATGTATGATTGTGTTCTGATAAAAATTTTATTTATAAAAACAAGCAGCAAGTTGAATTTAGCACACAGGTCATAATTTGCTAAATTCTGCTCTGGAATATTCTCTGGCACTTAACAAAGCTTTGTTGAGGAGAGATGAAATTGATGCCAGTTATTATCTCAATAGGTTTAGATAAGCCTGACATGTGTTCAAGTATTCCCAGGCTCTGTTAGGGCAAGTAAATAACAAGTTGCTATACAAACTAGGTCAATAAGTGTTAAAGGTGTCTCTATTCACTACTCATGCATCTTAACATGATAGTGTCTTAAAAGGATGAGGCAGATTCTGGATCAAAGGGCAAACAGCAACACATAATCCAAAGCTGGAACACTGGGAGAAAAAAAATGGATATAGGTGCTGATAAGCTACCACTTATCTGCATAGATATCTCCTCCTTTTCTTTGCCTCCCCTTGTTCACTGTTGTTTTCATACTCCTTTGTCATCTCTTTCCTTTATTTTCCCCTATTGTATTCTTCTCTTCCAACAGCATTGCCTCTGTATAAAATCATCATGTAGAAATGTTTCTGCGGTTTTCTCCCTAAAAACTTTTTTCTTCCAGTGTCATCTCCAGCCCCTTGGCAGACACCAGCTGTATGGTATCTCCAACCTACCTCCCCTTACAAGACAGAGAAAAACTAATAAATATCAATTTTTAAATATTTATACATAAATATAAAAATATTTTTTAATATTTTTAATTTAATATTAAAATATTTTAAAATATTTTTATATTTATATATAAAAATATAAAATATTGAAATTAGAGCATAGAGAATATATAATATAAAATAATATATTAAAATTAGAGCATAAAGAGAATTAGTTACAGCAGAAAAAATGAGTGTGATTCTGTGATGCAGGCACAAATAATTTTATATTTAGATATAAATATAAAAAAACTATAAAATTTTTATATTTATATATAAATATTAAAAAAAACCAGATTTCTCTCAATTCTCCTTTATACCTCTCCCAAATCTCTCTCCCATGTTTTGTCAGTTTCTCCTGTCTTAAATATGGATCCCACTCCCCTACAATTTGAATTTTTCCCACAATTCTTTTTTTTTTTTTTTTTTTTTTTTTTTTGGAGATGGAATCTCACTCTGTCAGTGCAATGGCACGGTCTCAGCTCACCTCAACCTCCACCTCCCGGGTTCAAACGATTCTCCTGCCTCAGCCTCCCACGTAGCCAATATCACAGCCCACCATGCCCAGCTAAGGTTTAGTTTTGTTTTTGTGTTTTTAGTAGAGACAGAGTTTTACCGTGTTGGCCAGGCTGATCTCAAACTCCTGACCTCAGGCACTCGCCTCAGCCTCACAGAGTGCTAGGATTACCGGTGTGAGCCACTGTGCCCAGCTTTTTTCCACAGTTCGTGATTCCCATCCCTTGTAGCCTCCTCTGACATAGACCTTGACAGATGAATCATTCCTTGTCTTTTTATATGTTCCATTTTCCTCTCTCTCTGGCTTCTTTTCCTTAACCTACTAAATATTAAAGTCTCCTCCATATTTAAGAAAATTAAAACAGTTGTTGTCACATCTGTATCTTCTGCTTCCCGTCTTAACTCCTTTCCTTCAATCCCTGTCAAGTGTCCCCGCTTAGGCCTCTGCTCTCCTTTCTCTCTATTGTCTGCCTGGCCCATCACTTTCTCTCTCACTGTTTAGAGTCTTGGCTCTCATCTGATGATCCCCAAATCTTCATCCCACTGTGATGTCTCTCTACAGCTTGGATCTAAGTGTCCAGTTCCACAGCATGTTTCCAATGCAGAGCCTGCCAACATAGTGACTCAATATGCCTTAAAATTTAACTGATCAGTTTCCTGGAACTTCTATGTATCCTCTATGCCTTCAAATCTGCTTTTGTCTCCTTCTCCAAATCAATCAAGTCTTCCAAGTGTTGTCCATTTCTGGAATGTGCCCATTCTCTCTCCTTTAAACCGTTCCAATGCTACCCTAAACTGTATCTTCTTTTTTTATCTGGTCTTTTTCAAGAGATTTCTCACTGATCTCTTAATAGTCTTGCTCTTCTAAGACATCATCACACTGTTTCTAGGGTTCATACCATATTATTCTCCTCTTCAAAAAAAATGACTGATAATTTTTCACCTTTTGTAGTGTGAACTAAAAATCTGGTTATCTAGCGAAACTCAGGGCTGTTTACATTGTACTACATAATTATTCACTCTATCTAATCTCCTGTCACCCATTATTCCAATCACATTGAGTGTCCAAATCTAACAATATATAAATCAATCTTTCTGATCAAATATATGCCCTATACCTAATAATAATATTTTAGAAAAGTATTAAATGCAATCCTATACCTCAAAAATTTGCTATTTCCCTTTTCAGCATGATGCTGTCCTCTCATTCCGAATGTGTATACACAATTCACTGGCCATTTAATATTCTGATTTTGCAATTATCACAAATATTTCATGCTTGTAAATACTCAGATAATGTTACCTTGCTAACTTAGTACAATCCAACAATGAGTTAGGTAAGCCAGTCAACGTGGTGAAAGCATGCATGTTCTTTTCTTCTTAGATGTGGCCCAGAGCAATGACTTGCTACCATCATCATCTTCATCATCATCATAATTAACATCAGTATTCAGATGGTCTTGAATTTTAAAAAATATTACTTTCTTTTCGGTCCTGTGCTTTCTTTTCAGCTGATCTCATATTTTTAAATGTTATAATACCTTGTGTATATAAACAAAATGATTTTATTTTTTTTAATATTCATTTTTCAAGATAAATTCCTCCCAGAAGCAGAGTTATGCTGTCAAAGAATATGAGTAGCTTTGTTACTCTTGGTTACTCATAGAGTTTCACTTTTGGGAAAATTTTGTGCAGCCCAAAGACACACAGAGTCCTCCTGGCTGATGCCTTGCTAGAAGAAGTTTGCACAAACCTGGGCTCTGTCCTTCTTCTTTTTCCAACAACAAAAGAATTATTTATTTGCAACAAAACCCAGTCCCATCATTTAAATACAGTATAGGAGTAGAAAGGAGTCACTTACATTCACTGTCCTGCTGCCGTAGCTCATAATGTCACCCCCACCAAGCACCCAAACACGGTCATACACCCTCTCTCTTTCACTCTCCAATTAAAATGTTCTTCTCCACAGCCCTGCTCTTATACCTCTTTCTATACAAGGCTTACTATAGATTGCTAATCAGAATCAATTATGCTTTACCTCAAGCAAATTACTTAAGTCTCTGGGGTCTCCATCAGACTGTAAAATACACATAAAAAGAATACCTACATGATAAAGCTGTTAAATATAGATCTCTTGAGAAGGTGCCTGGAAAATAGTGACCATGCATTAGATATTAGCTATTTTTATAACTGTGCTAGTCTTCCCAAGTGCAGTGAGCCCCTTAAATGCAATCAGCATTGGCTCATGCTTGTGTCCATCTCACCCCATCTTACACAATGTCTTCCACTGAGTAAGTGGCATGGAAACAGCCGTGCTCACCAGTGTTCAGTTTTACTGCCTCTTCCTCGGCATATTCCTAGGCAGTGGTGTGCTCAATCGGCACCATACTCATTTGTGAGAGCAAACTGGACACATCTCTTCCCAGTTCCATCCACACTTCGTAATATCCTAATTTTATCTAGTCTCTTTTCAAGAGATTTCTCACTGGTGTCCTAACTTAATAGTCTTACTTTTCCAAGACATCATCACAAGCTTGAACTTGGCCATGGCAGGAGTTATTTACACTGTGGAAAATGGCAATCCTATGGATCAGAGATTTATTTCTTCCTCTCTAGAAACCCAGTTGTTAAACCTTTACCAGCATACCTTTGCTTCTAGGACACATTCCACCCCTTTTCTTACCTCTGGTTGGTTCTGTATGAAAACTACTCAGTAACAGAATGTAAGGAGAAGTAGCAGGTGCAGCGTCACCTTCAGGAAACAGCAATTAGGAACAATTATGCCTTTGCCATATTCAATCTCTCCCTTTCTTTCTCAATCGCTACAGAGGATTCAGTTGCAAACTGAAAAAAACAATATGGAGCTACTAGATAAAGATTCTGAATTACTCTGTGGAACACAGAACCTCTTCAGACCTTCATGGAATTGTTATGTAATTCAGAAATAAGGCTTTATTTTATTATGCTACTGAGATATTAGGGTAGCTATTACACCAATTAATCTACCACAGTACTGTAAGGAGCCCATAACATTGAGACAAGAAAGTAGTCATTAGGTCAAATAAGTACAAGTTGGCCCTCAATGACCAGTATAAGACTCTTTAGCTAAATAGCTAAATTTTCTTTAATTGGCTAGCATATACAAAACCGTAACCCAGTAAACATAAATATATTCCTTCTTCGGCATTGTGCAACCAACTATCTCTGGTGTCAGCTAGCAGGCTTGAATCATGGGACAACTGTACATGAAACTGCATGTAACTAATTCTATATTTCCAAGTTATTCAGTGTAATTCCACTAAAATTGCATTATAAATTTTGGGCATCATGAAGGATTAAAAAATAAAGAAAATAGATTTGAATAAAGTCTGATTATTAGATTACATTTGAGTCGCAGCCACCATTATTGCAAAGTGTAGACTCTCAACATATTATTAGCATCAAAAAATGTTGTTTTGTATCTTTGTATTAATGGAAAAATGTAATAAACATAAATAGAAGATGTTCTATTTGGGGGAAATCCTCAGGGGAAAAAACAATAAAGGATACACTAGTAGTACCTTACTGGAAGTAAGCTTTCTCTCATGCACCCATCAAGCACTTCTTACCCTACAGTAGTATATATGATCAGCTTTACCCAGCAGAGACTTCAAAATAATGGAGAGTCTCAAGAATAATAAAATTGCCTTCTTCTGGTCTGGAATATTGGGTGCTTTCCCTATGATCTTTTGTTAGTGGCATTTTAAAAGTTTTTAATATAAAAGGTAAGAATGCTGATTAACTATGTGGGCGACAGATATCTGAAAAGACTTCATTCCAATTACTCATCAGCTTTAGGGTTTTAGGGCATCGCAGAATAAAAATGGATAAAAGAGGGATAAATAGCAGTGGTTATATCCGCATGTCCTCCTGGTGATGAGAGCAGTTGCAGTGAAAGCCAGCCAAGCCCACAGGGAAAATACCAGGTTGATTTGAACATGGCACCAAGTCGAGTTCAGAAATCAATTCCTAACTCTCTAGTAATTCAAAAATTGGAAGCTGCGTGTGTTTAGAGAATGATATGGTATCCGTCCCTCCCAAAAATATGGCATTCCCTTTTCTAAAACCCATGAGAGAGGCGCTCTCTTGGGAAACTTTTGGAAACGTAATGTTACGCTATGAGTAGAAAGGAGACATGGACTACTATTCCTGAGCATGTGGAAGAACTGTATTCTGTATAGTGCATGAAATAGCAGTACGGGCAGCGCCATCTAAGGCTAAATTGATCCATATGATTGGAATTTTGCCCAGACCCTTTAACCAAAGGGGGAAAAAAACGCATCATTTTGAAATTAGCATTATCAATACGGTAATACATTTTGAATGCTAGTTGGGCCTGACATAGGAAGTGATGTAATAAGGGAGAGCTTACTGCTCCTGCCCCTTGAACAGGAAATATTTTCCTTGAGGAATAGAATACTTGAAAACTGCAGATTGCATTTTAATATTAACCAGATTTCTACATTAAACATGATTTCCGAGAACAATTTGATTTTTCTTTTTTTTCTCTCTCTTTACCCCCACTGCACCCCTCAAGCAAGTGATCAGAACTGCACTCAACCACAGTCAGCTCCTGGAATGGACCCAGGGCTGCCTGCAATTTAAATGTCAAACTTGGTGCCATTGAGCGGTGGAGAATCACTCAGCAACATGTGTCACTCATTTCTGCCCTGCCAATCGTTATTGTTTCTTGCTGCATTCAGATTGCTACGAATTCTCTCCTGGTTTCCTTCATTATCTCCAAGTGTGAAAATTTAAAGCTTGTTTCTTCTCCACTATGTTTAAGATGTGTACGTGTAATCACCTTCTAGAACAAGCAAAGAGCAACAAGAAAATTACCAAATCTGTTTTATATTTTGAAAGGCACAGAAAGGAGTTTTCTTTTTTTTTTTTTTAAAGCTCCTAAAACTAGTTTCTGTAACTAACTGCAGAGTTGAAAACCCTTTTAACTGGCTAAACATATCTATCCCCAGTGGACATATACACAAGAATTCTAAGCTACCAAAAATGGTCTCTCTCAGGGCAGACTTGACAGCAGTGACAACCCCTGATTGGTTAATGGAAGCACTTCAGGATTTATCAGTTGTGATTGCCTTAGTCTTTGGCAGCCAGTAAAATTGTGAAATAATGACAATTTAACCACAGTTGTTCAGGGACAGGGGAGGTTGTGGAAGCAGGGCTACAAGTAATGTGCTGTCATTCTTGATAGGCAGAAAGCAGATGATTGTGAAATGGGGGCCACAAAGGAGGATGAATAAGGACACCAAGAATATCGAGTTGCAAGGCAATAAATCCAAAGCATGGGTATTGGATGCATGCAATGGCATTCATGAGGTTGATAAGTATAGCCTGATATGATAATGCAGGATAAATGGTAAGCAATCGTTATAAACAGAGTTTTTATACTTTGCATAGGTCAATAAGAATTTCTACTAAAATGAGGCAAGACCAAGGAATTAGGAAAACGAAAAGCAACTGTGAAGTCACTCGGAGGATCTAGGAATATCCCACACCCCCAAAAAGTGGTATCATGAGCAAAAGAACACAAACAGCAAAATTGTCAGCAGCCATTGGCCTCTAGATGCACTCTTTAGTAAAAGTCACAAACGGGGTGGAAAGCAGTCATGCACAGTAGGTGACATTCAAGTGAAACTGACACCACCCTCTCCCTGAGTGAGAGTTCACTTCTTCAGCAGAGAGAAATGTTTTGGAGAAGATCTCTAGCTCTTGGGCATTAGAGGTTCTTGAGAGACTAGCACAGTTTTTAATTCGTGATCTCAATGCAGCCTAAGTGCCTCAGAGCCACATCATCTCCTTCTCTATACTCATCCTCAATCTGGCTTTATGGAGGAAGGAAGAAATCTAACACTTGTAGAAAACCTACTATGTACTAGACTGTTTATTCTATATATTAAATTTTATTACATCTTACATCCAACAATCCTGTGAAACATTATCTCAATTTATAAAATGAAGAAACAGGCACAGTTTCTAAGATCACAAGGCACAAGATAAGTGGGTGATGTAATCAGTCACAAAAGCAGAATTTGAACCTAAGTTTGCCTCCATCAAAGATGAGTGCCCTTTCTTTATGTCACATCTATCTGCTACTCACATTAGTCAGCTCTCAGTTTGACTTGATATCTGCCGTTATCAAAAAATAACATTGGGCATCTGTGATTTATTTTTCTCAGCTTTTTCTTATTGTAGTAATCCAATATCCAGAATGAGTCTTTTGCCCCGATATTCCTTCTTTAATCACTGCGGTGTCTGGGTCTGCAGCCAAAGTCTTTTGATGATCCCCTGGTCCATTTGACTGAAGACCTCCCTGTCCATAACACAGCAGCACTCTAGGACCTTCATTCTTCCTTCTAGCTAGTAGTGTCTGCAAAGTAGAGGTAAACCTTCAGGATGATTGCTTCTTGCCTGACTCTTCCACTGATATGTTTATTTCCATATACTGACCCCTCCCCTTCACAAACACACCCAATTTGGAAGACATTTTCCTAACTGTAGAGGCAGTGGATACCTGTAGATGATGTTCTATCAGAGCTTCTGTAAGAACTTCAAAACACCTAAAAGTGTTTTTAGTGCATTTGTTTTTTGCTTTTTTTTGAGATGGAGTCTCATACTGTTGCCCAGGCAGGAGTGCAGTGGTGCAATGTCGGTTCACTGCAAACTCTGCCTCCCGGGTTCAAGCGATTTTTCTGCCTCAGCCTCCCGAGCAGCTGGGATTACAGGTGCATGCCATCACATCCGGCAAATTTTGGATTTTTAGTAGAGACAGGGTTTCACCATATTGACCAGGCTTGTCTCAAGCTCCTGACCTTGTGAACCGCCGGCCTCGGCCTACCAAAGTGCTGGGATTACAAGCATGAGCCACTGCACCTAGCCTTATTAATGATTTTACTTTCAACTATCAAAACGCCTGAAGCAAAACTAATGGAGCAAAGGGGAAAAAAGACAAGTTTATAGTTCTAGAAGTTTCCATGTTTCCCATCTTGATAATTGGTAAGATAAATAGATGGAGATTCAGTTGGTTAACAACATGATCAATGAATTTCATTAACATCTACAGAGAAACATATTTCACAACCACAGAGTATAAACTCTACCAGTCCATATGAACCAGTCACCAAGATAAACCCTATGTTTGGCTCTAAAATAAGTCTCAGTAGATTAAAAAAGATTAAAATCAAACAGAGCATATTTTCCAACTACAAATGGAATTAAATTAGAAAATAATAGAAACGTTTCTGCAAATATTCAAATCTTTAGGAATTAAGGAACACCCTTCTAAGTAATTCATGCATGAAAAAAATCACTGGCTCTAGTAACATTTCTGATTAAATGAACATGAAAACACAACATAAAAATCTGTAAGATACAGCAAAAGGAATGATTAGAATGAAACATGTAGTTTTAAGTGCATCTAATATAAAAGAAGAAAAGTCCAAAATCCATGATACATATATCACCTTAAGAATCTAAAAAGAAGAAAAAGAATAGGACAAAATATAAATTGCAGAAATAACAGTCAGAGAGAAAAATCAATGCAAGCATAGTGAGGTATTTTTAAACATTAAAAAATTGATAAACTTGTACCTTAACTAATCACTAAATATTACCAAAATCAGGAATAAGAGAGGGATCACTACACATGCTTTAGATTTCAAAAGACAATAAAAAATTATAATAAAGAATTATACTAACGAATATGAAAACTTAGATGTAACAGATAAGTACTCTGAAAGTCAAATTCACCAAAATTGACAAAAGAAGAAATAAACATGTAAACAGTCTTCTATTTATCAAAGAAACTGAATCTGTAATTACGTGTCTTCTTCAAAAAAGAATTCTAGTCCCATATGGTTTTACTGGTGAATTCTATCAAGGATAGAACTATTATTGTTTCTTGCTGCATTTAGGAATAAAGTAATCCTATGCACATTTTTTAGGATAAAATGAGAAAGCAACATTTTCAACACTTTTTTGCAGATTTTGTACTGACAGGAAAACCATAAAAGACATTGCAAGAAAGATTTGTGGATCAATATTACTCATGAATATAGAAATAAAAGTCACAAATAAAATTTTAGCAAATTAAATTAAGAAATATTTAAACATAATATGCCACCATCAAACAGTATTATCCCAATAATGTAAAATTGGTTTAATTTTCAAAATCAATTCATGTGAATCACCATGTTAGTAAAATAAAAGAAAAAAACCTATGACCATCTCAATAGATACAGAAAATAAATTTGACAACATTTAACGCTCATTTGTGATAAACACTCTCAGTACATTAGGAATGAATAGGATATTTCTCAATTTTATGTGGGCACTTACAGAAAATCTTTAGCTGATATCAAACATACTGGTAAAAGACTGACAGCTTTGTACCTAAAATCAGAAACAATGCAAATATGCCAGTTTTAACTACCTCTGTTCAACAATCTATTCAAGTTCCTGGCCAATGCAATAAGACAGGGGAAAAAAATAGCATACAGATTGGAAAAAAAAGTGGCAACATACTCCACAGAACTCCCAAAGAAATCCTACAATAAAGCTGTATGAACTTAGTAAGTGTCCTTATCAGAGTTATAACATATAAGGTTAATGTAACAAATTTCTGTAAAAACTGCAGGAATGTTTCATACAGATATTTTTCACATACTTTGAATGATGGACTATGAGATATGGCAAAAAGTCACTTTGGGGATAATCGAGAGATCTAGATAAATACAAATTAGGAAAGACACTCTCTTAATGGCAGTTGAGCCTACCCCACAGTGTGTATCACTTCATACCCAAATACTTATCTTATAGTGAAGTTAAAACTAAGATATAATGATGAGCCAAAGTTACTACTAATTATGAAAGGTAGTATCATTTTCAGGTTGCTGAAATGGAATTCCAGCATATGAGACATTAACTGCCAATCAGAAAAGAGATGTCATATATATAAAGAAGCTCTGGACAGAAGGTTAATACTAGGAGCATCGAATCGCATCTTATGCCACGGATCTAACATCACTTTAACACCTGCAATTTGTCATTATTATTAAGCCATGAAATGAAAAGGTGAGCCAAATGGTATATGCTTTCCAGTGGTAAGTTTACGTTGGAATGAGATACTGTGCCACCAGAGCTGCTAAAATATTTTTTAATGAATTCATAAAGAAAATCTCGACACTTAAAAAAATAACAAGGCCTATAACAGCATATTTCAACAGGCTTGCTAAAGGAGAATCAATATTTTTCCTTGAGACTCTCTTCCTCTGATTCTCTATTGCAAATACAGACATTGTAAAGTGAAGAGATCATTGGTTTCATCTTTAATACTAATGAGTCAAAGGCCAGAAGTTTTAAATTTAAGGCCTAGATTTGTGATAGAGTTGCTTCTCATACAGTCAACTTTACCTCATATGTTCCCGGTTATGTATCAACAGGAATTTATTTTTCATGTTACCTAAGCAAATAGAATGGCAAATATGCACAAAAGCTTTGTCACAAAGTTTAAGAATTATCACAGCTCTGAATAAATTACTATAGTCACGTAAAATTATAGTAACTGCAAAGATGTATTTTTCATTTAACTTCATGTAATAATGGCTAATGGTTCTCCTGAAAAAAAAAATGCTAGGTGATACAGCTAATGTTATTAACAATAGTCTACATTTTACTTTTACCATGTTTACAACGCATGGCTTTGTTACAATGCATCTTATCCTCTTAACAACCCCAGGAAGAATGTATTATTAATTTTCCCCATTTTGGAGGTGAAATAATCAAGGTACAGACAGTTTAAATTGTTGCCAAGGTCATTTAGCTAGTAAATGGTACGGTTTTTTTTCATAAGAGTGTTTATCAGGGTTGAGATTTATAAACAAGTGTGTCATGCTCTAAAGATTGAGCTGATAAATGCTATGATATTCTGTATTACAAAACAAAAAAAGTAAAAGTATTCAGAAAAACTTAACATTCTGTAGTTTTTCTCCCACCCTTAAAAGCTTTGTGCACACAGTATAATAAGGTGTTGTGGCAATAAGTAATAATAAGCAACTGTTTAATCTTTTAATAATTAGAATTTTTCATGTAAAGGCCAAAGGCTACCACATATACAAGTCACTTAATTTTACCAAAATAGTCACATAGAAAACAAAATTTTAAAAAGAGACCTAAATAGAAGTCCGTATCATTGAAGTAATTAAAATGAATCAACTCTATTAAAATCTATGTGAAAATACACACATACACAAACACACACATATACACACACAACCCTTGCTTGTAATTTCTTGTGTTGGTGTGCCAGAACTTCAAATACCTAAGCTTTTATACATTACTGAATTCTAATCAAAGAATAAAAGGCTTCTAAAAATAGGCTTGAAGAAGTGAAAAACAAACAGCTTCTAAACTCATTTAGCAGTGAGAAAAGTGACTTTCATGGTGGAAACAGTATTGGGGTGAATGTGTAGGGAAAAAATCGACTAATGGCTAATGGCAGCAAAGACTAATAATTCATGCAGAATTCTGGAGACAAAGCTGAAAGGATCCCTGAAGATATCTGAATTCCTCCCTCCCTTCTCCATAGTACCAGGGATTCTTAATTCAAATACTTCTGGATAGAAGGGTCTCTTTTTTATTTTAAGGAAATATTCAGGGTTCCCAATTTCAAAATTGCCCTCACTCACAAATTTCATATATTTTCTCCAACTTTTGTAAATCTCTCTTTTTATTAAGTAAATCTAACTTGCCCATTTGAGTACTGGGTTTGGAGAATAAATATTATGCAAGCCTTCTCTTTTTCCCTACCCAAAAAGAAAATATTCAGAAAATTAAACTTCCAAAAGAGCCACAGAGAAACAGCTGTAGATCCTGCTATATATCTGGAGGTCAAGGGATTCCTTGCCCACCATCTTTTCCTAGACTTATCAACTCTCAAACAAAAAACATGCTTGCGTGCACGCATGCACACACACACACACACACACACACACGCACACACACATGTGCACCTTCCTCAAAGAGCTTTCACCCAACACACATTCTGGCATCATTCCATTCTAAGCTAGTCCCATTCTCTTTCCCAAGTGTGATTTTTTTTTTAATTGTACTTTAGGTTCTGTGGTACATGTGCAGATCATGCAGGGTTGTTGCATAGGTACTTAAATGGCACGGTTGTTTGCTGCCTCCATACCCCCTTAATCTGGCATTTCTCCCCATGTTATCCCTCCCTAACTTCCCCACCCCCCAGTGTCCCTCCCCTACCCCCCACTACAGATCCCAGTGTGTGATGCTCCCCTCCCTGTGTCCACATGTTCTCATTGTTCAACACCCACCTATTAGTGAGAACATGTGGTGTTTGGTTTTCTGTTCTTGTGTCAGTTTGCTGAGAATGATGGTTTCCAGACTCATCCATGTCCCTAAAAAGAATGTGAACTCATCCTTTTTTATGGCTGCTTAGTATTCTATGATGTATATGTGCCACATTTTCTTTGTCCAGTATATCATTGATAGGCATTTGGGTTGGTTCCAAACACAGAGCACATTTTTCAAGTTTATGTATGGTACTTACTAAATATATAGATTCCAAGGTTCCCTTCCAGGCCTATAGAAACAGAATGTGTAGGGCTTAAACCCTGGATTCTGTATTATTATTATTTTTTTGAGACAGGGTTGTGGAGTCCTACGGAGTTAAAAGAAAACTGAAAAATGGACTTAGCTGGCAGGGACAGAAACAGGAATAGAGGCAAACAAATGTTCCAAGAAATGGGGTCAACTGCAAACAGCTCACCTGCACCCAAACATTCTGTCTGCAAGCATTCAGCCTCAGCAGTACAACCTTATAAAACTCCCCTCCAGCCCCTATTCACTGGCACACAGCCTTCTTTCTGCTGTCTTGCTCGTTGCTTCCTGGCAATGTAAATGAATCTGCTTTTCTAAACTCACTATCATCTTGGCAAATTCCTTTACCATTTACATGCCAGCCTCAGGCAGTCATCGACCACGACAAAGGTCTCTGTTGCCCAGGCGGGAGTGCCTGGCGTGATCATGGCTTACTGCAGCCTCTACCTCCTGGGGCTCCCACCTCAGCCTCCTGAGTAGCTGGGACTACAGACGTGTGCAACCATGCCCAGTTAATTTTAATAAATATATTTTTTTGTAGAGACAGGGTTTGCCTAGGCTGGTCTCAAACTCCTGAGTTCAAGTGATCCGCCCACCTCAGACTCCCAAAATGTGGGGTTTACAGGTATGAGTCGCCACGCCTGGCTGGAATCGGTAATTTTAAAACAAGGTCTTCCTGCAATTTGACACAAATTAAACACTGATAGGTCCCATGTGAGCTTAACATCGGGTGTCAATGGCTCTAGTTTAAAAAGGCTTTTCTTGCTTTCTGGCAGGAAACTCTAAGATGCTCAGACACCTGAGCACCTTAGATACTTAGATAATATAATAATTATTATAATTATTATATTAATATATAATATATATTAAATGGCTATATATTTACTATACTAAATATATATCTATTTAATTATATGTATTATATTTATATATATTTAATATATAAAATATACCCAATTATATATATTTTATATTATATTTTTATGTACTATATATTTACTACATTAATTTGTATATTATATATATTTTATATTATATATATT
>CAUYLG010066494.1:0-38704 GCA_963573385.1 Cacajao melanocephalus
CTCCTCCGCCGGGAATCTCCTAGTCTGTGGGCAACAAAAATTCGTCTGAAAGTGCGGCGTCCACTCGCTCTCTGCGCTTTCACTGGGAGCTACAATCCTGAGCTGTTGTTAATCGGCCATCTTGGATCTCTCTCCCAGGATTTGCTATTTTAGACATGATAAGAATACAAAAATATTTTTAAACTGTAGCAGGACTGGCTTCTTAGCCTTAGGACAATTTTCTAAGTAATGTATCACCCAGAAAATGTTTTTGTGCCATGGGATAATTCATTTAAGTAAAAGGCCCAAAAAATCCAACCAATTCAACATTAAAGTATTTGAATAAAAACATTTACAAGATACAAATATGGAAAGCATTATGATTTAAATAACCTGCAAATATTTGGGATCCCAATGTGATTTTTCAAACAACTCATTCTCATCCAAAGATGCCAGAATTTGAAAAACTTTTAAGTCTTTTAAAAAATTCAAAAAAAGTTTCTAAATTTCTGGAAAAGCAATTAATTTTATTAAAAATTCACCCTTAACAAAGAATTATATATCCATCTCTGGTTTTGAAGAAAAGCACAGATAAACAAGAAATATGAGGCATATCATTTTGTTCAACATGATTGTGTAAAATACTGGTAAGCTTTTATCCACAAGGCTTCACTGGTAACATGAAAGCAGGTTTAAAAAAAATTACTGGGTATCTTTCTCTTCTAAAGTAAAGTCTTCAAGTAGTGTATGCAAAAGTAATCACCGGGATTCAGAAGGCTCAGGGTGAAATGTTAATGAGAGAAGCTAACCAGTCTGGATACTAACATAAGGCAATGAGGTCTCAGGGGTGTCACTGTGAAGCACGCCATCCTGAATCCTATATACAGAGGTGGAGAAACAGTGCAAGTTCAAACTCTCCAGATTTCGTTTCTGGAACTTGAGATTTCACATCTTCTGTTAGTGACAACTTACCCATGCTGGGTTGATTCTGCTACTTTTCACTTGCAGGAGAAATCAAGGGGCGATGTCAAGTGACTTATACAAAACAAAGGAGAAATGCAGTGACCTCAAAAACAGGCTTTTATATGAAAATAATACCTAAGATAGACAAAGAGATAGCACTTTACAGCCATTCTCTTATTTCCTTCTGTATCAGGTATCTAGTGCTATGTAACAGCTTGCTCCAGAACTTAGTAGTTTAAAACAACAACAAACATCTATTACCCCAGTGTCTGTGGATCAAGAACTCAGGAGAAGCCTGGCTGAGTGGCTCTGGTTCAGGGTCTCTCATGGAGTCACTGTCAAGATATCGGCTGGAGCTGTTGTTATCTGAAGGCTTGACTTGGTCTGGAAGATCTGCTTTCAAAGTGGCTCACTCACATGAATGACAGATCAGTGTTGGTTGGTGGAAAGAAACCTCAGTTCCATGCCACATGGACTTCTTTTCCAGACTGTTTGAGTGTCACAACATGGCACTGGCTTCCCGCAAAGCAAGTGATTCAAGAAGGAACCAGGTGAAATGCAATATATTTTGTGAGCAACAGTGCCCTGTTCTGTAAAATGAATGCATTGGACTAGATTAGGGAGGTCAAACAGGTTTCCGTATATCCAGTCTGTCATGAAAAAGCTGCATGGAGGTATCCTCGGCATTGTAAGGTTAAATCTCAGATAGAAGCTTACCCTAATAAGTTAGTGATGTTGCTGACATCTAGGAGCAGAGAGTAGTAACATCCGTGGCATTTATTTGCCACCCATGGACTAGACAATCAGGTTCACTGAAAGATGGAGGCTAACATTCTATAACGCACCCAAGCCTCCTCACCAACATGAGAATGTTCTGAAACCAAATCTGGATTATCGAGTTTTGTATACCCAGCTCAGCCATAATCAGTGTTGCCTTTACAATTTTTGTAAATAGCCAGCTGGTTACTTAATTAAATTCACCCAGTTGTTTTCAAAACAACCAGGAGTATGACCAAATTCAGTCTTTTCTTCAAACTAGTTTTGCATAGCTCTGTGAGGTGCTACATGACGATATACGTTATTTTAAACTCTCCTTATTTTTAATGATATAAACAATGAAAGCCTAAGTAAGAGAAAGGAGCTAACACATTTATTCCCATTCTGCCATCTGTTTAAAGCTGCTGATGTAATTCCAGTTTGAAATTGCATTAGCGTTTGCCTCCTGGACTTCTTCCTTATTTCCTTTTGTATTTCAGGCCTTCTGTACTTAAGAGAAAGCACTGCCTCTAGGATGTTGGTCAATTAATGCGAAGCTACAGTATATCTCTGGCCATTTTCAAACTGGCCTCCGATTTGGATTTCCTTCATGATGAGCTAGAATGACTGTAACTGGAGTGTTATTTGCTTAAATGTATTTGGTATTTAAGGTTTGATTAGTGATGTTTTCAGCAATATCATCAACAATCAGCAGATTTGTTTACACTGTGGAGGATGGCAGAGATTAAGGGTTGTGGCCGTGCATACTCAATCATTACATATTGGGTTTTTTGACTTTTATCTCTTGGATTAAGCCTCAGAATTCAATTTTAATTTTGTTTTTTGAAAATGCAGCTGCTTTACACTGATTCGAATAATATTGTGGTAGAGAGTTTTGTTAAATTGTGTGGTACTGTGTGTGTGGTGTGGGGGGTTGCGTTTTTTATGAGGCTAGATTCCATTAAAATTAAATTTTGGTTGGATGGCCAGAATGTGGTTTGTTTGCTTGGATATGAACTGGGAACACACGTCAAACCCTCCTCTTTATTTCTGCATATCCCCAATGGGGACCTGGTGGTGGCAGACGGGGAGGGTGTGGACAAGGTGTTTGAAAACACAAGTGAGGCTGTGGCAGAAAAACCAGAACTGTGGGAAGCTTCCTTCAGTTTTCTGAGCCTCAGTTTCCCCACCTGAGATTATGCTATCCAATACTGAAGTCTTTCTCTTCTAAACAAATTCTACTGATACCTGAAACAAACATCTTTGCCTTTCCTCGCTCTCAGTGTAGTTAGTGGCACTGTTTTGGGGGAGTGATATTGAATCTCATGTCAGAAAATCTCATCAGGATAGCAGAAGGTTGGACTTGGAAGGGACCCTAAGGACTCTCCCTCTAAAACTCTTTTTATTTATTTTTGAGACGAGGTCCTTCTCTGTTGCCCAGGCTGGAGTAGAGCAATCATGGCTCTCTGCAGCCTCAAACTCCTGGGCTCCAGCAATCCTCCTGCCTCAGCATCCTGAGTAGCTGGGACTACAGGTGTACACCACTATGCCCAGTTAATTTTTAAAAATTTCTTTTGTAGAGATTGGGTCTTGCTATACTGCCCAGGTTGGTCTCAAACTCCTGAACTCAAGTGATCCTCCTGCCTCAGCTTCCCTAAGTGCTGGGATTATAGGCATGAGCGACTGTGCCTGGCCTCCCAAAAACTTTTTTTAGACTCTCAGTTATACTCACCCTCAGAACCTAAGGGCATGGCCCGTGGAGAGAAATGTGTCTTACCAAGTACCAAGAACACGGCTCAACTTCAGCAAGCTAATCTGGAATATCCCTTGCTACTCAGGACCGTGGCTCTGGTCCTGAAAAACCACCTGTGGATTTTTTTGTTCCATAATATCAATGTCTAGGTCTTACATCCAACTTGCTAAATCAGAAATCTGGGCAGTGGGGACTAATTGCTTGCATATTACAAAGCTCCATAGCTGATTTGAAGTCTAGTGAATCAAAATCTGTTGGTCAAGGGGGAGAATCTCAGTTCCAGAAAACCAGATCACTGGAGGTAAAATGGGGTCAGCAGACAGAGCTGATTAGATAATCCAGAGATCAGGGTTTGAGCCGTGATCTAAGTACTGAAGTCCTGAAGGAGCCCAGAGAAAGAGGGAGAACAGATACGGCTCAGGAAAAACAGGGGAGCCCTCACAGAGCAGGTGGTATCTGTGTTAGATCTTAAAGGTAAGTAGAAATTTTTCTTTTGGAGAAGAAAGGATGCTTGAGAGGAGGACAACACTGAAATTCATCACAGAGCATGCCACAAAGCAGGAGGCATGAAAGGCAAATGTTTTGAGCAACTACTCATTTCTTCCAGAGATCATGTGAGTTGCTGGAGATAGAGAGACATGACTTCTCCCATGGAGAGTTTGACTGGAACATGGAGAAGGAATATCAGGAGTCTGACCTGTAAAAGTAATCTGCATCAACTCATTAAAAGTCATGACTCCAAAGACATAATTTTGGAATTGATCCTATAGGCTGTTGTTTGCAACTGCAAAGTCACAGCACACTGGTATGTTACAATTAGCCAGGAAAAGCTACAAGTAATGTATTAGCCATGAAGGAGGCAGCAGAGGAGATCCCAGCTCTGCTACTTATGAATCATGATCCACCTACTGTCCCCTGGGAAAATTATTAAAGTGCATAATGCCTCATTTTCTTCATCTATTGTATTGTAGAGATAATCATCATGTATTGTAGAGATAACCACGTCACCTGCCTGATAAGGTTGTTATGAGGCCTAAGGGTTAGTATCTGTGAAGCTGTTGGCATAGTACCTGGCAATATAGATATCATTAGTAGTAGAATTATTATTGCTATTGCTATTGTTGCTGTTGTTATTTCTACAAGAGTTTGAAGAGTCATACACAGACACATTCAAGGAGGTGCAAGCTTACTTATAATTCGCAATCACTTGCTTTATTAAGTGGAACAAAACAAGGTAGTGGGTGAACCATTGTCTAGTAAGTTGCACATAGCCCTGGCAACATCTAGGGCAGTAAGTGGAGCCTGCAAATATTCTCCAGTGTGAACCACTGCCACAGGCAATACCAAATATCTTGAGAAGGGTTGCCAGGTAAAATACAGGATACCCAGTTACATTTGAATTTCAGATAAAACAATGAATAACTTTGTAGTATAATACGCATGTCCCATTATTGCATGGGACATATACTAAAAAAACTTGTAAGTATGGTGGTAGGGGTCCATATGATTTGTTGGTCACACTTTAGGTGTCAGAGCCCTTCCAGAAACGATAAATCACCCTATCCTTTCTGGAGGGAGATTCCCACAGGTAGGGGTAGGAGCTTCATCCCTGAGAAATCTTCGGATTTTGACAGGTGGAAAAAAGCATACAGTGTTGCATTCTAAGAAATAGCATGCTCCAAGGACAGAGTCATGGGAGCGTGCCTGGGAACCTTTGAGGAGACAAGGGTGGGTGGGGCAGTGTGTGTGTGTGTGTGTGTGTATGTGTGTGTGTGTGTGAGTTTGCAGGGGTCGGATGGGGCTCAGAGGACATATGGTCAGGGAAATGTTTGGGGCCAGGAGTTTAAGAGTTTAAGAAATTATATTGAATGAGCTACTACCTAGTAACTGAATGGGTTACTACGCAGTTCCTGAATTAGTCATTTTGCTTCCTTTCTTAATGGGTTTCAGATGTGTTTCCCAAAGCGTTGCCATTATTTTTTCTTATTATGATTAATTGTTTGTTTGTTTGTTTATTCATTTTACAATTCTTCTATGTTCAGTTAGTGAATGGTTGTAAGATGGATAGGAACAGCAAGACTCAATGATTATTTAACAAGTAATAAACTGACAGTACAGTCAAACAAGCTTGTCATTGGAAGTCTTATTCTGCTATCTGAAGTGAACATGGCAGAGCTCATTTATTTAATTAGAAGCTGTTTTTACTGGAAGACTTCCAGGAGGACAGTGGGTGTATTCTATGGCGTTTCAGGGCTCCTTCAATTTCAGAGGTCTCACAGATAGAAATTAAATAGAAGAGGACAGTTAAAATGAAACCCTGTGAACTATTATTTCCTTCAGGAGTGTCTGTTGACTGCATCCTCCCCCTTGAGCTGTTTGGGGATGGAGACCTTTATCCTCAGAACTAAGCAGATATAAATTACATAAAAATGTACCAAGTTCTTTTGGTGTTTTTCCCAGATTTAGAAGACACACATCTTGCCATTTCTTGATTAATTACTACATGAAAGTTGTAGAGAAGGGAGCTTGGCTCAACATAATGAAGGATTTGCATGTGACCTGGAAACACTGTCAGGCTGGGTAAGGAGGAGCTGAGTTCTAGTCTCAGGTGCAGCAGTAATTCTTTGTGTGACCCTGGGCAGGTTGTTTCTCTTTCCTGGGCTTTAACGCTTCATTTGTAGAATGAGAAGGGAAACTTTCTAGTTCCTTTTAGATGCTCCATTCTGAAATTCTGGGTCACAAGAAGGCCGTTCAAAGAGGAGGACCTGGCCAAGGCAGAATATCAAGGAAAGATCTTTAGAATGGTATAGGCTGAGTGGAGCCTTAAAGAAAGAACAAGTATCAGTGACAGGAGTGAATCCTATAAATGTCTCTAAACAAATAATCATTATTATAGAAGTATGTATAGACTTACCTGGAAGAAAGAGAGAATGCTAGAAGGTTCTTTGAATATTATTATTTTGAGAATCTTTTTTTTTTTGAGACAGAGTCTCGCACTGTCGCACGGGCTGGAGTGCAGTGGCGTGATCTTGGCTCACTGCAACCTCTGCCTCCCAGGTTCAAGCAATTCTCCTTGCCTCCGCCTCCCAAGTAGCTTGGATTATAGGTGCCCACCACCAGGCTCAGCTAATTTTTTTGTGCTTTTAGTAGAGATGGGGTTTCACTATATTGGCTAGGCTGGTCTCAAACTCCTGACCTCATGATCCGCCCACCTCAGCCTCCCAAAGTGCTGGGATTACAGGCAAGCCTCTACTCCCAGCCTATTTTGAGAATCTTAAATGAGTTAATGAGTATGAAGTTTTTAACAAAGCTCTTCTTTTTTCTAAAAACAGTGGAGTAGGTTATTTAGACCAATCCTCCTGCCAGAAGCAACTGAAAATATACCTTTTTAAAAAATCTTAAAAGCATCAAAGAGATGACAAAAAATATAAAAAAAAAAAACAGATTAAAAATAAAAAGAAAATGAAAACTTAGCAAAGTAAGCAAACACAGAAAGGTTATTGCTCTGAACACATATGTGCTGATTTCTCAAAATCAGAAATATTTTTCTGGCAGCCTTAAGAAATGAGGGGAACAGAAATAAAATCAAAGCCTAGGCCCACAGCAGAGAGGCAATTCCCAGGAAACCCTTCCTACAAGCTAGAATCCCAGAGATTTCACTCCCAGGATGACAGAGAACCAGAAATGGCACAGCTCTTATAAGAATCATAGCCTGATTCCAGTCTTCTGGATTCTTTTCTAGTCCCTTACTACTCAAAGTGTGGCCCACAGATCCCCAACATCAGCATCACCAGGGAGCTCATCTGCAACATAAATTCTTGGGCCCCTCTCCAGATAAATTGTATCAGAGTCTGTACTTTAACAAGATCCCTGGTAGAGGCAAACGCAAGTCCTTTTGAGAGGAACTCGCTTTCATTATGGGCCTCAAGTTATTGCTGGTAATAATTTCTCCAGTGCAATTTCTGGCCAATATAAAAGATAACAAAGCACAAAAGAAAAGTAGGCAAGAGAGTCAGCAGAAAGAACAGACAACAGAAACAGATGTACAGAGTCTTTGGAGATTGGAATTATCAGATGCAGTCTCTCAATTAATAAATTATATTTGCAATAGCTATGTGTGAAAGGGAACATAAAAAGTAAAAAACAAACTTAAAGTTCTCTTCCATGAATAGGAATGTATAAAAAAATTATACTGGATTTGAAAAAGAAATTCTAGACATGAAGTGTTTAGCACATTGGGGTAGTGAGTTCCCGGTCATTGAAAGTACATGAACTGAAAAAGGCTAGACAACTAGGTATCAGAGTAGTTGAAGAGGGGAGTCTGGCACTGACTAACAGTCATCCTGGTCATCTTCAAGTCTCCTTATGGTACAAATGCTGTAAGATATTTTATCTAAGAACAAGACATCCTTCAATTGACCAGGGACCCTAGATCATGTCTAGCTTGACTTCTCTAGGTGTGGGCTTGAGAATCCTGTCCAAGGCTGCTGCATTGCCCACTGCCCCAGGGTAGCTAACAGTTACCATGGCTATGTGAACTTGCAGAGAGGTAGGGATCATCCATAGAAGCTCCAGATAAAACACAAGGAGCCAGTCTGGGGGACATATCACATACCATGGATCGAGGAGAAGTTTCATAACATGTAGTTCAAATGGATTATTTGCATACATCTGCATGAGTTTGCACAAACTCTCTTCACTTTCAAACATTCTCAGAACTTTATAATATTTAAAAATAAAAGGAAAGAACATGAAGGTTTTTCTTTTGACCCTCTGTCCTTCTTGGTTCCATTTATGTTCTCACCTTGTTCTACTCTATCAAACTTTCCAAATGGGGCCTATGGCCATATTTCCTGTCCATGATCACTCTTCAGAATCTCTGAACCCAAATTTCTTTGCATGCAGTCAGTTTATTCAAGTTACACTTTTTCTTAGGTTCATTCTTTCCAACATCTTTGATCATCTTCTCCTTCCTGGAGCTCTCTCTTTGGAAATCAGTTACCATTCGAGGGGCATCCTTAAACCATTTTCTGTTACATCATTTAATCCTTACAGGAATCATGAGTAATCATTTTTGTTACGCCTATTATATGGTAATATTCATCCTTATAGGAAAATTAGAAAATGTCTGTAGACAAAAGCAAATTGAAATCTCTTCTAATTTTGCCAACAAGAGATATCTTTTTGTTAATGTTTGTTAATATTTGGTATGCTTTCTCCAGACATTTTTTTCTGTGAAATTTTGCCAAAAAAAATCAGATTTTGTATGCTGAGCATACATTTTAGTCTGCCTTTATTTATTAACAATACATTATTAACCCTTTTCCATGTTAATAAATATACATCTACAACATAATTTTTAATGTTTGTACACTATGTTCTCATATGGATATATGACAACTTCCTTACACACCTTCTATTGTCAAACATTTGAATTAATTCCAATCTTCACTATTAAAATAGCATCTTATAGCTATATATTTGTATACATCCTTAATTATTTCTCCAAAATAAATTTCTACATGTGGAAATGACTTAATGCTTCTGCTTTTGAGAAATTTCCCTTCCAGAAAGTTTGTAGTAATTTGGACTCCCAACCACAATGTGTGAACAGGAATATTTCCCTGCACTCTAACCAACATTTGGGTATTAATGTTTTTATTGTCCTGGCTAATTTCATAAGTAGCATTTTATTATTGTTTTAATTAGCTTTTCTACAGTTATAAGTAAAATAGAATATGCTCTTCTATGATTATTCACCAATTAAGTTTTTTCTTTTGTGAATTGAATTGTTAGTATTATTCATATAGTAACACTGGTACATAGAAGTAAATATTAACCAATATTATTATCATCATCATGATTATTTTCATAGGTAGCAGCCCTTGTACATTGTAAACAGAATCCCAAATTTGTCATTTCCTTTTAATTTAATCCAATTTTATTTTATCAATTTAGGCCATACAGAGTTTACATTTTTGACATGAATAAATTAATGAACTTCTATTTTTATGGTTTCTGCCTTTGATGACATGCTTAGAAAGCTCTTTCCCATACTAACATTATATAAATGTTTTTAAAATGTTCCCCTTGGAGTATTTAAATGGTTTCATATTTTATATTTAAATTATTAATATATCTGGAATTTATTTTCTTATAAGAGTAGGATAGAGACCAGTGGGTCTTCACAAAAAGCCAAATGTTTTTTCTACTCAACATTTTAAGTATTTTTCAAACAGAACAGAACAGGAACATTTTTGAATCAAGACCTGTGAATGGCTACATCTCTGAGTGGAAAGGAATTAATTACTGCATGTCAGAAATCAGCATGGGGCCAGAGCTGTTAAACATACTAATGGCTTGGATGAAAGGAGAGCTGCAAAACAGGCTGCTAGCTTTTCTCTGTCCAATGGTGATTTAAGAGGGTTACTTACAACCCAAGATGACAGTGAGGAAAGCCAGACGCCTTCAGTGTCAGGGAAGGGAGCAGCCGTGGTGTCAGCAGACAGAATTGGATCTGGCTGTAATCTGTCTGCAAGGCTCTCCTGGGCCCTCGTTGTGCAGACTAGAAAGGGATGAGAATGCCCATCCTGGCCAGGACCAGAAGGACCACACCCAGGGCCTTCTCTAGGTAATAGCTCAGCAGCCAACTGTGCTGGGGGTTCCCCTCCAACATGGCTGTCTTCTTTGGTTTTGCTTCATGGACTTCTAGCTTACACTTTTATTCTCCGACATCTCCCACTCTACTATTTTCTTCAGAGCACACATTTCATATTAAAATCATTCTTCCTTCTTCCCCAGACTTTGTTTCCATGCTGTACAGCTGTCCCATCATTGCATGTCTTTTCCACCTTTAAACTGTTTTTCACAAGGCTATATTTTCTGAACATAGCTCTTGGTATTCTGCCAGTGAGAAACATAATGCTATTACCTGACAATTACAACTTGATTTTAATAACTTGCTTCACATGTCTTTTAATACAAAGCTCTGAGTAATCCTGACAGGTAGGTAGAGAAGATCATGTGGACAAAGCCTAGATCTGAGAAGTCATTTGTCTGAGTGGCACAGTGACTCAGGAGCAGATCTGGAACTTGACACCAGAGATCTGGCCCAGCTTCAAAGCTCATCCTACCAGCCTCTGTGGCCCCTTTCCTACTTAACTTGGTGGTTCTCAGAAGTTCTGTGGTTCAACATAACTAATAATCTTCTCTGTCTAAGTTCCATGCTAGGTTGTAAGGGTACCAAGATAACAGAGTCATACTCAGTGTCTCAGCAGGTTCACACCACGAGTGACTTTTGCGTATTTTGCACATACAAAATCAGAGATGGACAGAAGAAACTGCTAACCATTGTCAGGCTGTTGGTTGGGGACGGCATCACAGAAGACCACATTTTGGCATGTGGGTTGGGACCTGTCAGACTAGATGACTTTGGCATCTTTAAAGGACATCTGTTGTACCATCCTGCCCATTCCCCATCCATGCTACAATTTTCCCTCCCTTACTCTCAGTTCATGCAATATCACCTCCTGGCCGCCAGTATAGACTCAGTTCTGGGACGTGTGTTATTCTAATGACAGGCAACTCTGGAGTTTTGTTAATTCCATTGGGGAAAAAAAAAAAAGACGGTGACTTTCTGCACGGGTATCTGAAGCTGGTGACCATCTTGTCTTTATAAGGAGAGAACTTACCTGAGAATGGAGCCCACACTGGAGCAAGTAGAACTGATAGAGGCAAAGGAAAAGACTGAGACTGTAGGATGTTGTCTGGGCTCTGAATGTAGCCACGCTTGAAAGCAAATACTTTGAATTTTACAGTTTTATGAGCTAATAGATTCCTTTTCTTATGCAGGTACATCAATTTGAGTTGGGTTTCTGTCACTTGCAACTCAAAGACCTTTGACTAATATAAAGTCCCATTCCAAATCCAAGGCTCTGTGAGTCTTTGGCAGACTGGAGGGCAGACATGGTATCCAGCTGCCTCAGCACCTAGCTCCTCTGCCTTTCTGGTCCAGCTGCCCAGCATTCATGAAATGATTGGTCCAAAATTGTGCTGCTATCAAAGATGTAGATTTTTATTCTTTGGTGGTATGAGGTTTCAGACCAGCAGGACTTTAACACTCCTTGGTTAGGGCAACTACTGAAGCATTTCTGAAGAATGGTCCAGCTGCTGACATCTTAGGTGAGGGCCACAGATGGTGGCTGCGTTAGACCATTCTTGAATTGCTATAAAGGAATACCAGAGACTGGGTAATTTATAAGGAAAAGTGGTTTATTGGGGCTTATAGTTCTGCAGGCTATACAGGAAGCATGGCATCAGCATCTTCTTCTGGTAAGGGCTTCCGGAAATTTTCAGTCATGGTGGAAGGTGAAGGAGGAGAAGGCATATCACATGGTGAGAGTGGGAGCAAGAGAGAGAGGGAAAGGTGCTACAGGCTTTTAAACAACTAGATCTTGCATGGACTCAGAGTGGGAACTCACTCATTGTGAGGACAGCACCATGACATTCATGAAGGATCTACTATATTCACCCAAATACCTCTCACCAGCCCCCACCTCCAACATTGGGGATTACATTTCAACATGAGATTCGGAGGGGACAAACATCCAACTATATCAGTGGCTATCCCATGGGGGTTCTATTGTTTGTTTTGGTAGAACAATATCCCCTTTCTGTAAAATGATCCCTTCCCCAACTCTACCCATGTAGTTTGAATGGGGCTGCCACAATCTTAGTCACATGTGACCAAAGTGATTGGCCTGGAGTAGGTACCTGGCCAAGAATGAGATGAAGAAGAAGTCTCAGATCTTCTCCAATAGTGGACATCTCTGGAGCCATTGGTGAGCAAGTACCTTGTATGGTAGAAGAAAGACTGTGAGGAACAAATGAAGTGGCTACAAAGAGAGAACATGGGATAGGGCTGTGGATATGAGGCAGGCGAGATCAAGTGGTTTTCTACTACTGGAGTAGAAAACTCCTTGAGATTTGTCCTTGAGATCCCATTCTATCCCCTACACACCTCTTGGTGAAATTAATCTCCTAATAAATCCCTCTGCAAATAACCAAGCTAATGTAGCTGAATTAAATATCTAGCATTTACCACCCAAAGGATATTGCACAACTCCTGAACTCCCCAAGGCCGTCTTGGCTCCATTTAGCTAACAAGCCACCCATTAATTCAGTGGCTCATAGCTCTACCTCACATTAGAATTATTTAGGGTGCTTTTAAGATACTGTGGTACCCAGGCCCAGCTCCAGGGACTTTTACTTAACTGATCTAGGGGAGGGCCTAAGCTAGGGTGTGTTTTTAAGCTACCCTGGTAATTCTGGGCTTGTAAACCACTGCAGAAACGATCCACTCCCCTGACTTGCCTCTAGAATGGGACATGCGGCACCAAGGTGTGAGGAAAAGACCATTGGGTGACCTTGGTATCTGAGGGGCTCTGTCCATCTTGGTCATTAATTCTGTGACTATAGGCAAGTCTACTGATCAAGTCTCTGGGTCCCCAACTGTAAAATGGAAATAAAAACTACTATGCTGTCTTCCTCACAGAGGTCTTTTTGGACAAATGTGAAGAACCTAGAACTTTAGGAATCTGGAACCTGCATCTCCCAGAATAGAAATCGCACTTTGCATGCTCTTAACACAGGGGAAGAGGACACCAGGGCTTCACATCTTTCCTGGAGTCAGAATTGAAATGTTCACAAGGAGAAAAGGGCAACTCCACCTCAGCAGAGGAACACAGCAGAAAATGGGTTTCTAACCTGCTGCTCCCAAGAAATGCTTGTTTTCTTGTTCTTGTTCCCTACCCCACCCCCATGCCCACTCCACCCCGATCAAAGTTCCTGTAGGAATACCTCAAAGATCCCTTGTCAACAGCCAGCTACCCATCAAGGCTACTTGATGATCAAATCAGCCTTTCTAGGCCTTTTCCTAAAGGATTTTAATCTCTGTCCTTGTTCTCCCCTGGATTTTTTTCCACCGCTCTTTGGCTTAATAAATGCCTTTCCAGAAGGCTTCAGCACGGCTGGAAGTATACTTGAACAGCAATTCTAAGTCCTTATTAGCTCTATAGTGATCAGGTGAAGGAATAATTGATCTCAATCAGAAACACCTGGTTTTATAATTGCACAAATGATTATAATTCAATAATAAAAGTCAATTTAACTAACTTAATTCAGATTGCGTTAACCTCTCGCAGACAGTTAAAAAGTGAACAAGCAAACAGGAAGGGAAAAGAAAAGAAAAAAAGAAAAACAAAGCTCTGTCTAAACTACCTGACCAAATACAGCCAAAATGTAATTGATTCATTTTTCCCATACCATAGGTAACATGAATTGTCACCTCTGGGCCTGTGTTCATTAAAGTCTTTCTGTGTCGAATGTCCTTCTCTCTATATACTTCTGAACTGTATTCATTTTTCCAGATCAGGCTCAAATACAACCTCCTTTACCTTCCCTAGAGAAGTTCTGGGATGCTAGGAGTTGGAGAGACATTCACTTCCCCCATGGGGCTTGAGTGAGATCAGGCCCAAGGAGAAGAAAATGATATCCGTTGAGCAGCTGTTACGAGTCAGTCAGATGTTATTTCTGTCATTTCATTCAGTCTTCGCAGAGAAATGGGAAACTGAGGCCAGGCAAGCTTAAGGATTTGCTCAAAGTTTCATTGCCAGTTAATAGCAGAGATAGGACTTGAACCCAGGTCTTCTTGATTTCAGAACCTGTGCTCTTTGCTCCCCACCATGACAGGCAATCAGGGCACCCTAGACCTTTCCAGGCTCTTGGACTTTGGCATGATTTCAGTCACCCTTTTGAGTTTCAGCTGCTGGCACTTGAGTCTGAACCATGAAGAATTTGGCCAAGAGGTTGCCAGTCAGATAAGACTTTCTCTGTTGGCTTCCACCTCGTGGCTATTTGCAGGAGGGGTTGTTAGGAGCCTCAAGAGGTGTGCAGAGGGTAGAGCAGGATCTCAAGGATCTATGTCAGAGGTAGCTCTCCCCTGTCTCTCCAACGAAACATTCATTCATGGAGATCAAAGGAGGACACGAAATGCTGGTCTGTGCATCACTTCAACTTTGTGAATCCTAGAGATTAAGCTTCAAGAAGTATGGCCTTGAGATCATAAAAAATGCCTCAGGCTGAGGCTGAGAGATGGAGCAATGCCCCCAAATCAGTTGCTGCTTCTGTCTGCTTTCTGGGCGGGAAGAGAGAGAGGAAGACAGTGAAGGGGCTCAGAGAGTCACCCTTCCATTTACTAAATAAACATTCATGGAGTCAGCCCCCAAGCTGGGGATTCTGAGCTAACTGCTGCTGCTGCTGCTACTACTACTGTTTATTATGAATGATAATAATACCACATGCAATTCATTGAGTATCAGATACTCTGATAAGGAGATATATACCTTAACCTGTTTTCCTTTATAGCCTTCTAAAGTAGGTGCTAGCAGTAACGCCTTTTACAGATGGACAAATTGAAATTAAGAGGATTTAAGTAATTTACCCAGAGTTGGAGAATTTGCTAGTGGTAGACAAAGATTTCAACCCATGAATGTGGCTTTAAAGTCTGATCTCTTAACCTTTCCTCTGTGGAACATCTCTAGTTTGTCTCAAAGTATGGCCACTGCTTTCAAGGGCTCATAGCCTAGTGAGGAATATGGGTGTGCACATGAATCAAAGAAGTCTCTATGAAAGGGCCGGCAGAGGCATACATGATCTGTGATGGCGGAACTAGGGAGAAACATAATTAACATAATTCCACTGAGACTGGAGTTGGGATATGATCCAACTGGGAAGACTTTCTGTAAGAGGTGATATTTGAGCTCAGCCTTGAACATTCTAGGAAAGATGACAAACATACATAGTCATAGGCCCAGACTGAGAGAAAGTTTGGGATGTTCAGAAGCCCCCAGAAGTCTGATGCACTTGATATTAGAGCACTGGTGTGTGTGCCAAGTGAAGTTGAGACAGGCTGGAGAGATGGACAGTATGTTGTCTTGGACAGTATTCTGCAAAAACAAGAATCCTGGAGAGTAATAAATAAGGGGTTAAAATAATTGACTGTGTTTTATCTATGGTTGGAAAGGAGGTTGGGCAGACCAGAGGGGAGGGGCTCATCCAGGCAGAAGTGAGAAAGGCCAGAGGGGAAAGGGGGCAGGCAGAGGGTCTCATTCTTTATCCCCGGGTAGCAGGTCTGTCTCCATGTAGATGTCCCTCCCTGGCCTTTAAAGGCTGAATTCTCAGACAGACCCTGTGCAGACACTCTGATACACTTTGACATGATCTTATTGGCCAGTTTCTGAATACTGTTTCTTTTTCTAGAATACATTGGCCCTCATGGATAGTATTTCTTTTCAGAAGCTGTCACTATAAGCTGTGAAATCTCCTCCACTCCCCAGCTCTTCACTATCCTCCTTATTAAGAAGTAATTTGGTTCCTCAAAAAACTAAAAATAGAACTACCATATGATATAGCAGTCCCACTGCTGGGTATATATCTGAAAGAAAGGAAATCAGTATGTTGAAGTGATAGCTACATGCCCATGTTTACTGCAGCACTATTCACAATAGCCAAGATATGGAATCAACCTAAGTGTCCATCAATGGATGAGTGAATAAAAAATGTGGTTTAAATACACAATGGGATACTAGTCAGCCATAAAAAAGTATGAAATCCTGTCATTTGCAGCAATGTGGATGGAACTGGAGAACGGTATGTTAAGTGAAAGCAGCCAGGCACAGAAAGGCAAATATCTTATGTTCTCCCTCATGTCTGGGAGCTAAAAAAGTGAATCTTGAGGTAGAGAGTAGAATGGTGGTTACCAGAGGCTGGGAAAGGTAGGCAGAGATGGGGATGAAGAGAGGTTTGTTGATAGGTACAAAAATACAGTTAGGAGTAAGTTCTAATTTCGTCAGTACAATAAGGAAACCATAGTTAACAATAATTTATTGTATATTTCTAAATAGCTATGAGAATTGGAATATTCCCAACACAAGAAAAGATAAATGTTTGAGGTGATGGATATCCTGATTACCCTGATTTCCTCATTACACATTGTGTACATGTATCAAAATATCATCTCTACCCCATAAATATGTACGACTATTATGTCAGTTAAAAAAAAAAACATATATACAGAAAAAGAAGTGACACATTAATTAACATATTAATTATAAAGCAGTAATTTGTGTCAATATATCATTATTAATTAAATAAAGTAATTTATGTTAATTCATTGAAAATGCAGATAAGGAAGAATTTTTTTAAATTTCCTGGAAATTCCATCTCCCAGAAACAACCATAACCATTATTTTGGCGTTTGCTCATTCAGAAATTGTCCAATGATCATGTGAAGAGTGTGTATGGGCATACTTTTCTTTTACAAAAATGAAATAATATTGCAATTCAGTTTGCAGCCTGCCTTTTCAACATGGCAATATATGATGAGCACCTTCCCATGGGATCACATGTAAAATTAATGGTTTCTAAACCTTTGCGAACCTTGAAATCTGCAGCATGGCAGCACATAGGTGAAAAAGCATAGGAGACGGCAAGGATCATGGGAAGCAAGCCATAGCATTTGAGCTCTGGTTTTTCCTCCCGGCTGGGTGACCCCTCTGAACCTTACCATTTTTATCCATCAACTGGGGATGATACCACACCCCTACCCAGCAGACCTCACAGGTCTGGGGTGAGTATCTATGCAGTGGCAGACATAAAGTGGTAGACTCTTAATGTATTATTCAAACATAAGAGATCTGTAAAGACTCTGTGCCCCAAATTCACCTCCTTTTGCTACTGAGAGCTCTGAGATGACATCCCAAGAATCTGAAGATTCCAGGTTTATCCCTGGGGTATCTGCCAGCCAGTCTTCCTGGTTGGTAATAATGAAGTTCTAACATTAGAGTGGGGAGGAATTAAATCAGCCTGTCTGGCTTATTTTTATGATATTTTTCAGACTCTTGGCTACTGTGGGGCCCATGTTCCAAGCAGGCTGGGCATCTTTCACAGCTCCCTCCTCACAGTGGGTCTTATGACCCTGAGGCTCTGCCAGCTAACCCTGCCAACTTGCTCTTACCTCTGTTACCTCTTAGAGCTGGTTGCTGTTTCCTCTTGCAACAGACCCCTAGAACTTCCTCAATTCTCTGCCCCACCTTCCAGGACTAAGACAACACCATACTTTGCCAGGAGAGGAGGCAGTGTGGCTTTCTAAGGCTTCTTCAGGGCTTCTGATGGTGACTTTCCAGAAGGGCCACCCCAGAGCCCCAGCGCACCCTCTGGTTCTACCCTGCCTCCTGGGCCAGCTGTGTCTTTTTAGCCTAAAGTGGCAAATGGACTCTCCATCACCAGCAGTGAGGCCCTGAGTGGTGGCCACCCTCACTTCCCAGGATCCCATCACAGCTGAAGGAGCTGTGAACTGATTTCCTAACTGTTCCTTTTCTCCCTCCAATCCATTCATTCACAGCTCCCTCTTCCTGAATCATTCTTCCCCTACCCCGCACCTATGACCCTTCCCCATTCCCCAGTCTTCCCCTTCCTCTCCTTAGAGCTGAGCTCAGACCGTGGGGCCTTTCTCATCCCACAGGGCTACTTTAGGTGCTTATAACCTCAAAGCATCTAGCACTTCTAATCACCACAGCAAATTCTAATTTTCTATTAAGTCGTCGCTAAGTTATGTGTTCCTTGAGGAAGGGGACTATGTCTTATTTTCTATTATTGCCCAGAGCTGAACACATAATTGGTGCTTAGTAAATATTTGTGGAATGATTGAACAAACTCAGTATACCTGAAAACATAATAGGTGCTTAGTAAATATTCGTGGAATGATTGACTGAACAAACTTAGCCTACCTTAGTCTCACAAGGGCCACTTGAACTCCCTTTTGTGCTTCTGGATAATTTTTTTGGTAACCTAGAAATCCATCCATCCTTTCTCCTGCAGCTGAGCTATGAGCAAAAAAAATCAAAGTGGGCAGGCCTGACCCTAATGTGCCACTACCCCTTTGCCCCTGTGGCCCTCCCCAGAGGGAAAGTCTGATCTGTGACTCAGAAGGCCTTGGGCACCTTCTCTCTCTGTTGACTTCTTGACCTATCTTCCCAAAAGCCGCTTGGCCCTGGGTTATTTTCCAAGTGAAAATAAATTCTGTTAATGTCCTAAGAACTTGCTAATACCCCTACATGTAAATAGAGATTTCTGCGCAGATTCTGCTTGGATATCATCAAAGCTGAGATAGAAGTTGCTGAGCTTACCTCATTCATGCATGCATTCCTTGATGCAGTATGCATTTTCTGGGTTTCTATAATGCCCCACATACTGCACTAGGTGCCAAGGATCCACATTCCACTGTAGATAGGCTCTTTGCTTTAACAGATCTCACTGTTAATACAACTTCACCTAAAGCCATTTCTTCTATTGGTGGATTTCTGTAATGGGCAGTTGGCCTGAAATTCAGCCCATTTGTGTATTTTTGAACCTGTTTAGATGTCCTATTCTTTTGTGGGATCTTTGGAGGGGGGATTGAAAGATTTATTTTTGTAATGATTGACTTTGTAACTCTTCTCATATCAATTAAGATATACATTCTTTTAAAAATAAAGTATGCAAATGTGTGGTAGATGTGCCTGACAGCAATAACTTAAGCATATCCTGAGAATGACCCTATGGCCTAAGAAGAATATGTGTTGAAAGCTCCAAGCTAAGGAATCTGGGAGTGGCCAACCTGGAGATTCATTTCTTATTTACGAGGAATATCTGAATCCCTGTCCCATCCCGTGGAACACAGACCATACAGGGGATTGAAGCCCTTTGTTTTGGGTTAAATGAAGTTGTCAGGTGGAGATTGTTAGGAGGAGGGTGCTCAATGAAAATGCTCTGTAAATGGCATGCTTTTTACAAGCAGCAATGGTTCTCCTGTCCAGCCTGCCACCACTGGCAGGGGACCACCCTGTATGTAAGTCCCCTTAATAATCCCTGTGTCTCATTTACTGGCTTCATGTCTCCTCTTCAGTCTTTTGAACATGGTGCCATCCCTGTTGAAGTCAATAGCGGTCCAGCACAACAGCAAATCAGACTGATGTTTGAAGATTGGAGTTTGTGGAACCAGTGGGCTTTCAATGCCTTTTCAATCCGGTTGCTGGATTCTATTGGCACACGGCATTCATTTTTGGTTGAAGGGAGGGGTGGTTTTGGAGGGAGTACGCAGATGAGAAATGGTGGAATAGGACGTGGTTTTTCCTCTCTGCAGACCTGAGAGATGGATCCTGGAGGGAAGGTCCAGAATAAAAGTTAATGGACCATGTTCATGAAAAACTGGAAGGCTCTCGTCTTGCACAGAGCCCACCCTGGAGCTGGATCAGCCTGCTCACCTCCCTTGTGTACCAGAGGCTGAATGTGGTTTTAGCCACACTTTAGGGGGACACATGTCCTTCAGAGGAACTATGTGGAAGGAGAATGTGAGAGGAAGCCTGGGGGAAAGCCTTCAAGTGGCGTGTTATGGAGCACAGGTGAGGCAGCCCTGCCGACAAGTTGAAACAGCTGGAGGAGGGGCTGCCAAGGTCCTCCAGTTATTCAGGTTGAGGCTAAAGGCCAGCAAGACCTGGGCATTCATGTCACTGGAAATTTACTTGTGTTCCCAAGATGCTAAGACCTGAATATGTTTGGGTTACAAGATACCCTCAAGAATATAAAACAACTGACATCGAAATGAATCTTATTGGAAATATAAAATTAAGTTGAAAGTGTCCCATTTTTAAATTAAGGAAAAAATCATCTTAACAATGTCAAAAAGAAAAAAAAGTAAAGCAATGGATGGATTAATAGGCAAACTGATTGTTAAGCGAACTGGTTTTAGGCAACGGAGCTTTAGTTGAAGTGATGGAGCTGCTGTTTGGTCTTGATTGCAGTCCTGGGACCACAGCTCCCCCTCTGCTGAGGCTCAACAGGGCTGACTGGCTGCTCCCATATGGTCTCTGCATTGCCAAGGAGAAGAAGCCCAGCCGCTCCTAGCAACACTCTTGGCTGGGGCAGGGCAGCCTCCCTGATGACGGCAGAGAGCAAACGAAGGTAGTCAGGCTAAGGCTGGGGCACACAGGGCTCTGTTCCCAATTTGGCCCCTGGACACTGGCCAACCCTTCTTGTCCACTGGGACTCAGGGCAGAGGTACAGTATCGCAGGCTGGGAGAGAATCTCTCTGCTCCTAGAAACCTTCTCCTGGGGATCATCAAAACCTCAAGCTGTAAATACCCTTAGGAATTATCTAGTCCAACTCCCTCATTTCCCAGAGCAGTTGCTGGGGCCCAGAGAGTGGAAGGAATTTGTTCACTGTCACCAGGAATGCTAGTGACGCAGGCTTCCCCGGCTGGGTTCAGTGTACCATGCTGAACCCTGACAAGGGACCCCTGGTTTCCATTGGGTTTATCACGAAAATCAAAATAATTGCATCACTTAGTATTTTCCAGTCACTGGAAAAGTCTAACTTTGTTAAATCCATGAAGCATAAACATTTGCTAATCAAAGTACTTACCCAAATGATACTCAGTTAAAGCGATATTAAGGGAAACAAAATGTGTACATGCTACTGACCACCTATGCAGGATTTATATCACATTCCCTTATATGAACATTAACTCAATGGCAGTTCTCACTGGCTGGGACTTGAACATCAGGGAATTCGCTGGAGCCTTTCGGAGGATTTGACAGGCAGTGGGAAAGGTGCACCACCTTCAGGAGCCAGGAACTCCAGCTCCTCCCTTGGCTCTGCCACTCCAGGGCCCAATGACCAGGGCAAATCCCCAGTCTCTCTGAGCTTCAATATCTTCAGCCTTGAAATGATGCTCTCTGCCCAGCCTGCCCACAAGGGTTATTGCAAAGACAACATGAGGTGGTCCTTTGAAAATTGTGACGTTTGATGCAAATCAGTGTTTTCTAGATGCCCTCAAGCTGGGCTGGTGGCCATCTGCAGAAAGGAGACTGGCTGCACAGGGCAGGCCAGAGAAGGCACAGGGCAGGGAAGGAGACTGGAGACCAGGTTCCTGTAGGGAACGTTGTGATCGCTGGAACAGCCAAGCCCAGAGATGGTGAGATCTTTCCAAAGGGAAAGGCAAGTGGAGCCAGATGGATCTGGGATATCTGGGTCTTCCTGGTCACGTGGCCTTGGGCAAGTCATGTGAGTTCTCTGAGCATGTAAAATGAGGATGAAATTACCCACTTTGTCTGGCTATCGTGAATATTAATAATAATAGTAACAGGCAGATACTGAGTGCTTATCATATCTTAGACACTATTCTAGGTGCTAAGCCTGTACTAACTCATCTAAGCCTCACAACAGCCTTCTGAGTCCGATGTCTTCACTATCCCCATTTTACCCCCATGAGAAAATGTAGGTAAAAAGAGGTTCAGTAACTTGCTTAAGATCACACAGCTACAACATGACAGAGCCAGACTTTGCATTTAGGCCTCTGGCCCCAGAACCTGTATATTAACCTCTCTGCAGGGCGTATGAATGTCCTATGGCTGTTGTAACGAATTACCACAAACTTTGTGGCTTAAAACAACACAGATTTAGAAGGTTAAAATTCTGGAGATTAGAAGTCCTAAAACTAAGGTGCTGGCAGGGCTGCATTCCATTTGGAGACTCCAGGGAGAATCTTGTTTCCTTGGCCTTTCCAGCTTCCAGAGGCCACCTGCATTTGTTGGTTGATAGCCTCCTCCTCGCATCACCCTGACCCTCCGCTTCTGTGGTCACATTTTCTTCTCTCCAAATCTCCACCTTTCAGGGACCAGTCTGAAGCCACCCTGCCAGAGCCATCCCAAAGCAGGGTATGCTCCCTCTGGTATCACTGCCTGTGCCTCTTCATGCCCCTCAACCCTTTCTGCCTGATCTGTGCATCGTGTGGTGAGATCTGACTACAGATGAACAGAGATGCTGCGGTCTGTCTTTATCTGCACATGTTCATAGAAAAAGTGAAAAGGAGAAGGGCAAAGGTCTCTCCTCTAGGGACCCTTGAGATCACTTTGGGTGCACCCAGATAATCCAAGATAGTCTCTACCCTTCTCAAGTTCCTTAATCACATCGGCAAGGTCATATAGATGGCATATTTCAAACTGTATGGTGCTGGACAATTTAGGCTATTATTGTTATCATTTTAAGCTTTAGTAAATGTACATTGGTCAAGTTGAGTCTATTAACAAAATTCTTTATGTCATGGACTTATTCAAGTTTATTTTTTTCCTAATCTGTTCTTTAACTGACAAAAATTGGATATATTTGTCATGTACAACATGTTTTGCCTCTTGATGGTTTACATCATGGATTTGTTCACATGTCTGTTCTACTTTGACCAAGTAACTTCAGTGCAGAGCCATGGTAGCATGTGGACAATGCACTGTCTTTCCCCATCCCTCTGCCTAGCCCAACTTCAAATGGGTCTCCTGCAAGAAAAGGGAAGTGGCCCGAAATTTGCGTCATGAGAAAAATGCCCCAAGAAGGAGAAACAGGGCAGCCTTCCAAGTCTCCCTTGGAAAACAAGAGCCCAGGAATACCTGAGAAGAAGTCTAAGCAACCCAGACCCGACGGGCTGCTCCACGGCTCCCAGGTGCCGAGGCTTACTCCACAGTTCCGCGTCATCTGTGCCTCTCAGTGAATACATTCCACTGGGGGAAAATTGTAGTTCTGAGGATTTCCAAGTAGCGTCTGGGCCATCTGTTCCTTCTGAGTATCTCCTCTCCTTCAGCATAAGGAAACTCTAATTGGAGGAACCTTTGCCCTTCTCCTTTTCACTTTTTCTATGAACATGTGCAGATGAAGACAGACCGCAGCATCTCTGTTCATCTGTAGTCAGATCTCACCACACGATGCACAGATCAGGCAGAAAGGGTTGAGGGGCATGAAGAGGCACAGGCAGTGATACCAGAGGGAGCATACCCTGCTTTGGGACGGCTCTGGCAGGGTGGCTTCAGACTGGTCCCTGAAAGGTGGAGAGATTGGGATATAGGGAGACTGAAGGGAGGAGGATCCTGCAGGTAAAGGGTAAGGAGGTGAGATCACTCAGGAGGATTGTAGTTCTGCATTGATTAACAAATGCTGTTCTGTGGACCACAGTCAACCTGTGATAGCTTTTCTCTGGCCCACAGTAAAAGTGAGAAAAATAAGGACAAAGAATATGTTTTAAGGAAAGATAATTCATTCAACTTGAAGTTTTCTTATTGTTTTGAACATTAAAATGCCTTTCTTTTTATGAAACAAATGTTATCCTCAAACATAAGCATGAGAGCCAGGGGTATTTTCCTAACTGTTCCTCTTCTCTAACCTTCCAGGCGTGTGGGAGGATTACTCTTCCTGGCCCCATTTAAGTGAGGTCTGGCCAAGCGATTTGTTTTCACCAATGAAAGAAAAGTAAAAAGAATATGTCACTTCCAGGCAGAATGTCTGCAAGTCGGTGGACAATCTGCCTTGATCCCATTTTCCTGCGTTGGAGGTCGTGGAAACATGCGTCAAGACTCAGACTCTGTCAGCCTGGATTCCCCAGTGACCACGACCCTGCCAACCTCCCTGGGCATGTAGTGTGAGTGAAAAATAAGCTTCTATTGTATGAAGCTAAGAGATCTGGAGAGTTACTTATTTCTGTAGCACAGTCTGACTAATAGAGTAGCTAGTAGCTAGGAGGTTTTTCATATCTTTATTTAGCAAAATGAAACGGTGCCAATCTTAGGTTGGTATGATTTTTTTCTTTTGATATTTAATTGCCCTAGGAAATACAATGCCTTGGACATTCTGACACTGATAACTGGAGTGTGGAGCGTCCAGTTTAACAAGGGTAACAGTTCTTAGGACTGGGGCCACAATATGGGACCCCTCAGCCCCAATCCAACCAGAGTCACACCTGTTTTATCTGCATAAGATTTCAGCATCAGGAAAGGGTTTTATAGCTGAAAAAGGAAAAAGGAAAAGTTATGCGGCAGAGACTATGCTAGCCACTGAGGATGCTGTGAAGAATGAGACAGACGTAGGCTTGTTCCCATTTACTTACATATTGGCTATGACTTTCAGCTTTGCGGGGCATGGAGAGGCCGGAAGGGCAGACAAAAGGCAAATCAACGAATTAAATAACTGAAAGAGGAGACACTCTATATAGGTAAGATATGGGGACCAAAGAAGAGATTGACAGGAGGGGGCGGGCTGATAAGATCTCTTCTTGGAATGTAGTATTTTAGTTGCAACCTGGAGGACTGGGAGGGCCAGCAGGCAAAAAGGTGTGTGACCTGCTCAAGAGGCCAAAGGCCTGCGTAGCAGGAGGCAGGGCTGAGAAGGAGAGAAGCAGGAAATAAGTCAGAGGGTCCACAGGAGCCTAATCAGCAGGCCCTCGCAAGCCACAAGGAGGTAAGCGGAAGAGAGCGGCAGTGGATGACGCTGCCTTGCCCCTGTCTACTTAATAAACACTTGGACTTGATGCCTTCAAAGCAGAAATCCCGCTGTCCACTCACTTGCTCTCCCATCTGCCTCTCCCCCTACCTTTCCCATCTCATAAATGGCAGCTGCACTTTTCAAGTGACTCAAGCCCCAAACCTTGAGATTTCTTTTACCTCCATGCCTAATGGGGGCATCCTACTGGCTCTGCCTTCCAAATGTACCCTGAATTGGACCCCCTTTCACCACCATGGGGCTATTATCCTTGTCCAAGATGCTAGCGTCTCTTATTGGGACTTTTGCAGTATTCTCTTCACTGGCCATTTTGCTTCCACTCTTCATCCTGAATCCTTTGCTCTACACAACAATCAAAGAGATCCCTCAGAACACATGATCAGACCATTGTCTACTCCAAAATTATGATGGCTTTACACCCCACTCAGAATAAAGCCAAGGTTGGTACCTGGGCCTTCGAGTCCTCCATGGTCTGGTCCTTGGCCAGATTTCTGTCTCATCTTTGTTCCTCCTCCTCTTGCTCACTCAGCTGCAACCCCATGTGCCTTCTTGATGTTTTTGTTTGTTTATTTTTATTTTGTTTTTTGAAACAGGGTCTCACTCTGTCACTCAGGCTGGAGTGCAGAAGCACAATCACAGCTCACTGCAGCCTCAACCTCCTGGGCTGAAGCAGTCCTTTCACCTCGGCCTCCTGAGTAGCTGGACTACAGGCAGGTGCCACCATGCCTGGCTAACTTTTTGTATTTTTGTAGAGACGGAGTTTGCCATGTTGCCCAGGCTTGTCTTAAACTCCTAGGCTCAAGCAATCCGTCCGCCTTGGCCTCCCAAACACAGGCGTGATCCACTGTGCCCAGCCCTCCTTGACGTTTTTGAACATGCCAAGTGGCATGGTTTTGTGGCATGGTCTTTGCATTTGCTATTTTCTATCCCTGCAACCACTTTCCTCAGTTATCTGTTTCTTGTGGTTTTTTCTCCCCCTTCATTTGGCTCTTTTATTCATGGTCGTATTCTTGGTGTGCAAATCTCTAGACACACCTTTCATCATTTTTATCTCCACACCTGTTTATTTTTCTTCATGATGTGAATTGTCACCTGACATATTTTATGCTTATTTTTTCTAGGCCATAGGTTGGCAAACTTGTCTTATAAAGGGCCAGATGGTAAATATTTTAGGCTTTGCAGGCCATACGGTTGCCGTCACAACTACTAACTCTACCATTGTGGTGTAAAAACAGCCATAGACAGTAAGTAAAATAAATGAGCATGGCTGTGTTCCAATAAAACTTTATTTACAAAAGTAGACGGCAAGATGGATTTGACCTATGGGCCATAATCTGCCAACCCCTAGTTTAAGCATTTGTTGTCCACTTCCTAAAATGCCAGCTCCAGGAAAGCAAGGATTTTTGTCTTTTTTGTTCAGTACTCTCTGGGGCACCTACTAAAGTGCCTGGCATGTGGTAAGCAATCCATAAATATTTATTGAATTAGTTAATTGATTAATGAATAAGCTCTTGGGAGACCTCGATTATCAGGGCTTGGCTAAGGAGTCTGGATTTTCTTCTTTCAAGAAGTTTGAAAAGAGTCTTTGCCATTTTTAACAATGTTCATGACTGCTGATTGACAGCTCTTATCTGCAGTCTGCAATTCTCAGAATGAAGACATTTTGAGACAAATAACAGCCGCTTGCTCGTCTCACTGTTTACTCCTCTCGTAAGAGCACTGTATGATGCACATCGCACATTGAGTTGGATGTGTGATGATGCATCAGACTGCTGCCAACAAAAACACATTGAAATAAAATAATCATCTCTGCAGAGGCCCGGGGATGACACTCCAGACATTCCATGGAAATCAAGGGGCCTGCTGCATCTCTGCAGAAGACAGGATCGAAGACCCATCATAATGCTGAGTGTGGGGAAGCATGCAGGTCAGGGCAGGATTAAATAAGTGGCAAGACTGAAGGAGCTGTAAGGAGACAGGTCAGCTTGGGCTGGCTGGAGGGAGTAGGTGGAGACAGATAAAAGAGTGAGTCATTTTCTGGGACTTGGTGAGCCAAGGTGTGGGATTGGCCGTCAGCGGAATGTGCTCCTGAATTCTGAAGAACTCAGTTAGAGAAAGCATTTTCCTTGAGGAGAGGTTGGTTAGATATGCAGTTCTGGACCTTGGACTGCCTTGAAAGCCAGTTTGGGGCCAGGCGTGGGTGGTGGCTCACACCTGTAATCTCAGCTCTTTGGAAAGATGAGGTAGGAGGATCACTTGAGTCCAGAAGTTCCAGAGTAGCCTAGACAGCATGGCAAGACCTCATCTCTACAAAAAAGTTTTAAGAGTTAGTAGTAGTCCCAGCTACTCAGGAGGCTGAGGCAGGAGGATCACTTGAGCCCAGGAACTGGAGGCTGTAGTGAGCTATGATTGCACCACTGCACTCCAGTCTGGGTGACATAGTGCAATCCTGTCTCTATAATACATAAATAATAAATAAATAAACAAAAGAAAAAATTTTAAAAATTTTTATGAAAAAGAAAGCGGGTTTGCAAAACTGGTACCATCTAGGCAATGGGGAAAGCACTGAAGGTTTTTAAGGAATAGGTTGTTATGGTGATGGAAGTCTATCTGCAACAAGATTGAGAAATGAAATGAATGAGCAAATGGATGTGAGCAATGAGGGAGAGGTGAATCTTAGGTAGAGTCAACACTGAAGTCCTGAGGACACTGCAGAGCCAATGAAAGGTTTTAAGTAGAGAGTGGCATGATCGTGTCTCTCTTTCCAGGTGAGATGGGTCGGGGCTTAGAGGGAGTGAAAGAGTCTTAAGTCTAAGAAGACTACTTGGACTGCAGTTTCTGATCATGCCTCTTTTGCACATGTAGCCAGATTGTGTGGCATTTGGGTCACCAAGGGTCACAAATCTGATACACTGTTTATTTGCTAAATCTGGCAAGAGCACTCAGGTGCAACCTTTTCCGTGAAGTGTTCGCTGATTTCCCCACCTGGAAGGGAGCTTTCCTCTTCAGGGAGCTCACATCTCTTCAAATGCCCCCCTCTTTTTATCTTAGCACTGGACTGCCTGGAATTGAATCACAGCTCTGCCACTTGCTAGCTCTGTGGCCTTGGACAAGTCCCTTAGCCTTCTTGGGCTTCTGTTCCTCAGTAAAATGGGGAATAATAATAATACCTTTCTCCTAAGGTCACTGTAAGGATTTAATATGTGAAAATATGTGATATGCTTAAAACAGTGCCTGGAATATAGTGAGCTCTATATAAGCAATGGCTATTATCACCATCAATTTTACTGTTACTACTATATTTATGTTATTTTTGCCCATGTCTTATCTCCTATAATAGATTTGAGCCTTTTGAGGGCAAGAACTGTACCTTATTCATTTTTGTGTTTTCCCCAGTGAGCAGTAAAATACATTCACATAGTATGTGCTCAATAAGTATTTGTAAAGCTAATGAATAAATGATCAAATTAATGAATGAATATAATCTTTGGAATGGGATTTAACTATGGTTCTATAAACAAAGTATTATTTGTATCCAAGGATACTCTGATTTTTAAAAAGAAAAACAAATGATGTGGGTAATGGCAGGACCCTAAGAATCTGAGTCAGAAACACAGGACAAGGCCGGGCATGATGGCTCATGCCTGGAATTCCAGAACTTTGGGAGACCAAGATGGATGGATCCCTTGAGCCCAGGAGTTTGATACCAGCCTGGGCAACATGGTGAAACCCCATCTCTACAAAAAATACAAAATACAAAAATTAGCCAGGGGTGGTGGCATGTGCCTGTGGTACCAGCTACTCGGGAGGCTGAGGAGGGAGGATCTCTTGAACTCAGGAGGTGGTGGCTGCAGTGAGCCATGATTGCACTCCTGCACCCAAGCAAGACTCTGTCTTAAAAAACAGAAGGAAGGAAGGAAGGCACGACGGAAGGAAGGAAGGAAGGCAGGCCGGACGGACATGGGGCAAATCCTACAGCGTATATTTTCAAAACCCAACTCTGTGCCTTCCTTTTTCCATTGGCAAAATAAGAAGGTTTGATTAAATTATTGTAAAGGTCCTATAGTGTCCTGAAGTTCTATTATTGGGATCACTAGATTCTCAAGAGTCTTGTTTTTTGGTGACTACATCATTTGGAATTTCCTAGAAAAATGAGTGGAAGAATTTTTTTAATTGAAAAAATACTTCCAAAGGACTCCTCGTACTAGGATGTAGAGAAAGATCTTATCAAATGTAGTGAGAGCTCGAGTTAGAGGTGGATTCTTTCTTTCCTCATTTTAATTAGTACTAACACATCAAGAAGAAAAATGTTTCTATCTACATCAGCCACATATACCCCAAAGACACAGGAAGCTTGCAAACAGGGACCAGACCTGTTCAGAAGTCCCTGGGAAAAGGGACAATGAGAAGCACCAGCAAAATGAATCCAAATTTGCTGCGGAGTCACTGACCCTGCTGAATCAGTGGTTTGGCAGACTGAGCTGTGCCACTGTGAATTTTTTGGAGCTCAGTGCAAAAGGTGAGGACTCTGGCTTCTTTTTTTTTTTTTTTTTTGAGATAGAATCTCACTCTGTTATCCAGGCTGGAGTGCAGTGGTGCGATCTTGGCTCACTGCAACCTCCACCTCCTGGGTTCAAGTGATTCTCCTGCCTCAGCCTCCCAAGTAGTTGGGATTACAGGTGTGTGCCACCACGCCCGGCTAATTTTTTGTATTTTTAGTAAAAAGGAGGTTTCACCGTGTTAGCCAGGATAGTCTCAATCTCCTAACCTCGTGATCTGCCCACCTAGGCCTCCCAAAGTGCTGGGATTACAGGCTTGAGCCACCATGCCCAGCCAACTCTGGCTTCTAAAGATGCCTTGAGACGATGGCAGAGGGAGATCTAAACCAGATGGACCTGTCTTGTAGGTCTCACTCAACATCCTCTCCATCTGCCTGTATGGCTATCATTTGTGTCATTGGATGCTAAATTCTCCAAAGATCGGGCTTTTTTGTCTGAAGACCCACTAGTGCCTAGTAAGTGCAAAACAAATACTTGTTGAATGAATGAATATATGTTGACTAAGCCTTAAAATCTGGCTTTGGGGAATGTTGAGGTGAGAGAGAAGGCATTGTAGGTCCTTTAATTTCCAGGTTGTGTGGTGGTAACCCAATGAACATTTATTTCTGGGTTAAAAGAAATTATATGTGTAGTTACCAGATAAAGGCAAAGCAAGCAGCACATGTTCTTCCTTCTTCTCTCTTGACTCCTTCTCCATCACCCTGGGCTGATAGTAGAGTCCTGAGGGCACAGAGCCTATAGCTCTAACACTGGCACAGTCTGTGGGTCTGCCCATCTCTGAAGGCAGTGCCTGGGGTATCAGGTGGCTTGTAGCTGGGGATAACAAAAGCCACGAGGCAGACACGGCTGATTCCTGTTGGGGTTCTGCCTCTCCCACACAAACCCCGCAGCATGTGATCTCCCCCAAAAGAGCCTTGTGCTGGGTTGCTGGGTTCTGGGCAGGGAGAGGGAAGCTAGATTCCTCCTCAACAGATGTCACCATAATTAGATAACTCATTATATCAAGGAATAAGGAAGGGAGATCGACATGGATACAAATGCGAACATATTGATAGCTTTTCTGCATGTGAGTTTGTGCAATCTGGGAAACTGATTTCCTGGACAATGCTCAAGGGATGAGTCAGCGGTTGGAGCCTGGGGAGATTTTCCACAATGAAATTCTAGTCCCAGGAAAGTATCCTAAAAGCTTTCCACCCTGTAAGATCATTCTAGGGGGCGGCCACGGCTGGAAGCCAGTGTGGGTGTGTGCCTATGTGTGGGAGAAGCCCAGCAGGGAGCCAGAGCCTGGGGGTGGAGGAGCGCAGGGGACACAGGCATGCTGTGGGTGAAGCGGGCTGCATGGGCAGTGGCTGAAGCTGCCGCAGCTTACCCCGTCCACAAGGGCTGTGCCAGCCTGTGGTGACAGCCCTGGAAACTGGCAAACGGCAGGAAGAGGCTCCTGCCGTCTGAGTTCGAAGTCTCCCTGGGGAGGTCACCGCGGTCCCCAGGCTGGGATTAAGTGTCCCTCACAAGTGTTCCCATATGACCCTGCTCATTCTGTTGGAGCACCCATTGTTCTGTCATGGATGTGCCTCTTTTCCCTGTGGCAAAATGTGCGCCCTGGACTACACGATCTTTTCCAGCTCGAACATTCTAAAGATGGAAATGCCTAAAAAATGGTAAACAAAAAAAAAAAGAAACTGAATTGACATCAAACACACGGCCGCTCCTTGGCTGAGCATTTTGCATCTGTCATTTCCAACAACCTCATGCAGTGGACCTTGCAGTTTCAGGGGGCAGTGATGGCTTAAACCACTTACGCCTTCTGAGGATCCCAGAGCAACCCAGGCTCTTTCCCTGTGGTCTGGTTGGCAATGTGTACTTAGCACTTTTCTCCTACAGGAGACTTAAGGGAGTGGAGGGTGTGAACAGGAGTGAACAGCTGCTCCTGCAAGAGTTCCTAATGTGCATTCCTCCCACGACTTCATCCTCCATCCCCACACCCCAGGCATTTCATCTGGGGCTCTCAGGCATCATCCATTCCCTTCTCCCCACCTCCACCCCAGCATCTAACCCCTAGTGAATGACCTCTCCTATTTTACAGAGAAAATAGTATCAACAGGAAAGGAGCTGTCTTATCTTACTGCCGTGAAGAGGCGCCCCACCTCCTCCCTAAGGACTTCCCTGGTGGCTGGGACCCATCTCACACTTGGAGAGTCGTGGTTTATCCTTGATTGCATTTTTTGAGATCTCTCCTCTCCTCCGCCCCCAGCCTAACCTAGCCCCTTGAGACGTTCCTCTGGACAATTACGATATACCCCACCCTCTCCCCAGTAGTCTTTCTGCCACTACTGTCTTCCTCCTTCTGGGCCTTAGATTTCCCACTCACATCTCACACACCTTCTCCTGAACCTACAGAAAGACCTCTCAGCTGCTGGAACCTGGCACTCATAGATCTTGGTATGAGTCCTGGGAAAAATCCTTTCTTTGGTACCCAAAGTCCACAAGCAGTTAACACTATCTGAAAGTTCTCGATGCAGGGAGGCTTTAAATATAAAGGCAGAAGTCCTTAGTTGTTTATGTTTAGAAACCAGTGCTATGTGTGAGATGTTAAAGATATGGCAGGCTTTTAGCTACACATTTTTAAAAAATTGGTGATCACTATAACCTCGAGAGTCAGGCCCCAGGGACAGATGACTCTCAATCAAAGGTAGGTCTACGCTCAACTGGTCACATAAAAGAAAAGAGCCAATGAACACCACTCTTGAACAGCCTGAGGCAGTAACACCTGGTCCTGCTACTATTACTCCTGCTGGCAGGAAGGCCTCCTGGGCTGGCAGAGGATGCAGAAGACCCCCTTTCCTCGGGGACTAGATACAGTCAGACTGTCTCCACTTTCCGTCAGAGTCACTGGCCCCAAACCTGCTTGAAGGCTGAGAAACAGTGATACCCCTTGCCTAGGAATCCACTTTCTTCCTATTTGGTCTTGGGAGAATGAGAGGCAGTGTCAAAACTTTCTGGACTGTGTTTTGCTCAGGCCTTGTGAATCTGTGTAAAAGTCCATCTAGAGGACCTGTTTGTATTTGTAGCTCCATCTCTGGAACCAGAACGTCAGTCTTTAAAGATGAATGCTGACATTCCATCCCCTTTCCAGCCTTGCCTCTTGCTTGCTCTGTATGGTTACTCTTTCCCTATACATGCGCCATGCTTCTTTCTTCTGTTTTCCTTTATGGCCAACTCTGACCATCCAGTAAGGATCCTCTCAAACTTCACCTTTCCAGGCAGCTTTCTGGGCTCTGCCTAACCTAGTACCTGTCACAGTCCTGTGCTACGCTGTCAGCGCGCTCTACTTTCTATTAGAGATATTGTTGTGCTTATCTTTCTGGAATTTTTCCAAGAGACAAATCGGTCTAATTCATGGAGCACATCCTCTGGGCCCTAGCATGATGTTGGTTGACGGCACGTAACTTGCTATGGAAGGAGTATATTGTTTCCTGGCAATTACTAGATACCTTATATTCATTATCTTTCCAAAGTTAATCTTTTCAAAGCCTTGACAGGGACATCATCCCATTTTGCAGATGGTGAAACTGAGGTTCTGAGAGGTAACATGACTTGCCCAGGGTCACATGGGTAGCAAGTGGCTGAGGTGGGATTTGAACCAGCCTTTTGTTTGCAGGCTCCTGCAGTGTGAAAGGAGGGGTGGGAGGGATAGAAGAGCTAACTTGATCAGTGGTGTAAACACTGCTTTATAGGCACAGTCTTTCCCTACCAGAACATACATCTGAGATGCTTTTGAGAACTTTTGAAGGAGCTCTTGAAAGAATGGAATCAATGTGGTCCACATACTAAAGGAGAGATCCAGAAAGCAGATCAGACACCAAGAGTTTGGTTTTCTTCTGCTGGCCCTCCTCCCCATCAAGGAGTTTGGTTTACAAGGTTCGGAAAACAGAATGGGAAAGAAGAGAACTTCCAGATGAGAAAAATGGTGTAGCTATGAAAGTGTGGGCAACTGTGGGAAGATACATAGTCTTTGTCCACAGAAAAGAGACCGCTGTAAAAATGTATGTTGTTTGTCATTGCTTTCTGACATCAGACCACTGTCCACATGACCGAATGAGGTGAGCACTGGAGGTCACACAGTATATGTCCCCACCATCTCTCCTCCTGTGAGCAGAGCAAGTGTTGGCATCTCTATTTCACAAGAAGTGGATTTGTGTGCTTCAAAGTGGAATGTGTCTACTTGGGCTGCTGTAACAAAACACTAAAAACTGGTTTAAACACAAATTTATTTTTTCACAGTTCTGGAGATTAGAAGTCCCAGATCAGTGTCCAACAGAGTTAGTTTTTGGTGAGGGCTCTGTTCCTGGCTTGTGGACAGCCACCTTCTCACTGTGACCTCACATGACAGGGAGAGAGAGATCTCGTGAGCTCTCTGGTGCCTCTTCTTAAAAGGACGCTAATCATATGGGATTAGAGGCCCAACTTATGACCTCATTTAACTTTAATTACCTCCTTAGGTCCCTATTTCCAAATACAGTCACACTGGGGGTTAGGACATCAACTTATGGATTTGGGCAGGGCAGGGGGGTAGAAGGAGACACAATTCAATCCATAGCAAAACTCAGATCTCCTAATCCTGAGCCAGTGTCCTTTCTCAGGGCCTACTTACACCTGCGTGTTCTCCTGTGGCCTGGCCTCATTACGAGAATCCAGCTTGTCTATCCCAGGTCTTGTGCAAGGAGGAGTGAATCACCTCTGCTTTTGAACTCTCCTCTCCCTATTCGTGGCAGTTTCCCACTGGTTCTCAGAATCCTGAGACTGATGCTTATTTGTTGTAGGGCACTGGCGATCTTCTTTTGATAGCAGTAGAAAGAGAAAGAACTATGGGATCCAGTTCACTGTACATTCAAGAGCCATCAAAGGTGGGCTGTGGCTATAGAAATAAAAATGCTGTTTTAAAGTACAATATTCAGATGTCCAGGTTTACTGAGCTATTTAACCTCTATCTAGAGGGCTGGGTTCTGGGCCTCACTTATATCTAGGTTGCCAAAGGGGTGGAAATAACACTCTCTGGCTGATGGTTAAAGGAACTATGGATATGGGGCCAAGGTGAAATTTCATCTCTAAAGAGCTGTCTTGAGGCAAAGGAAGATGATGGATGCTTGCATGGGCCTGAGCTGGGGAGGCAGGACGGGTCGAAGAAGCGCTAACAAAGAAGCTTTCACTTAGTTGAGGACCCTTTCTGAGGCTTAGAACTTCCCAAAGATGGATGAATGGTGGTGATCTCTTGGGTGTGTCCAAGCAGAGGCGGGATGAGCATGGAGATTGGAGGAGAAGGTCAGATTGGCAAACCGTGAGCTATTACATATGAAATGTAGCCCATGGGGTTTTCATTGCAAAAAAACAATCTGCATTCTTATTCTGAATTTTCAATCTGTTACTAAGAGAGACAGAACAGCCAGGAACTTTTTGGAATATACAAGAGTCCAAGGTAGCCAGTTGTAAATGACTCAGAAACCAAAGGAACCCACATTTAGCAAATTTGCCTGCATTGTACATCACTCCTATTTTGAGGATTCTTACATCCTGAAACAGAGACTGTCATTTTTGGATCCAACTTCAGAAATAATAACATACCCTTAGGGCTTGTAATCCACACTAGAGAAATCATTAGCTCAGATACCTAGCACCATCTGAAAGAGTCGCTCTATCTCACTTGAATCAAACCAAACCAGCAAATATTTACCAAACACCTTGCCTGTGCAAGGCCAACCAAGATGAGTAAGATCTGGTTTCTGCCATCTAGGCACCAACAAGAGAGTGAGGGGAGAGGACAGGTTGTAAAAAGCTTCATTACAATGTCACCTCTTCTAGCACTTTTCCAAATTATGGCAATTATTTGTTTAAAATGGCCAGCTGCCCCACCAAGCTGTGAATTCCCAAGGACAGTGTAGCTTATTGGATGAGACACAGCATTTACACTAATAAAACCTGAGTTCACCTTTCCACCCTGCCATGTGTCAGTTGCATCTTAGGACAAGTTGCTTTACTGCTCTATACTTCAATTTCCTCATCTGAAAATGTAAATAATATTGGTACTGATTATTGTGTGAATTAAAGCAAATAATATATGTAAAATACTTAGCACTGTGGCCTGGGATATAGATGATGCAATAAGAATTTGCTGCTGTGAATACCACTACTAGTAATAGTAAGACAGTGGGATTGCTCTATGTAGGAGTTAATTTCTAAATTAAGTTCACAAGGTAAAAACCATACATAATATGATAATTCAAAATCCCATCCTGCATGCTCTCAAAAACATATACCTCTCTTCTCTCTCTCTTTCTCTCTCTCAACCTGTCACATGAATAGGATTGGCCCACTTAAGTTCATAACAGCTAATATTTAATGAGTGCTTGGCACGTACCGGCAGGTACTGGTAGAAACCTTTACATGCATTAACCCATTTTATTTAATGCCATATCAATTCTATAGGTAAGTACTAGGATTCTCTCCATCTTACATGTGAGAAAACTAAGGCACAGAAAGGTCAAAACAACTTGCCCAAATAACACAGGGACTTTAATCCAGGTGATCAGCCAGCCAGGCTCCAGAATCTGCATTTGCAACTCCTGGGTTCAACTGTCTTCTTCTAAAGTAAATAAGGTGTGACTGTACTCTAATACTAATTTTAGTATGGCCAGGAATTTGCACAAATCCTGGAATACAGTGGATGTTTGCTGAATGTTTGTGGAATGAATGAATTCCTCAGGTTATTTATTGTAAGAACGACTTCCTTTGCACAGAGAACCCATCTATTCATAAACTCACAAGCAGTGGAGGGGAAATGGGGCTGAGGTGAGGCCAGCAGGGAGCATCCCACCTCGGGAGCCTCTTTGCTGTTCTCTGTTGATGCTTGGCCAGCTCCTGGTCCATGTCTCCATCCTCATCCTCCTGGAGCCAGCTCATTCCCAACTCAAACCATGCTGCAACAAGAAGTCTTCATCCCATGCAGCTGTCATATTGTGTCACTTTGGAGATGCTATGTCACCATCTTCTTCTAGGTTAAGGGTGTAAAGGGAGAAGGAAAAGGAAGTTATGACCTTCAGCAATCTTTAGAGGGACTCGAGTAAACCAATGTTTCTCTAAGTAGGGTGATGGTGGGGAAGTGCAGAGATGTATTCTCAGGGGTGTATGAGTTCTCTCCAAGAATTTTTAAGTGATATGTTTTTATTTCAATGATTATGTGATCAAATTAATAGTCATATATTCTAGGGGTTAAGATTGCTAACTCTTGTGTCAGAGATCCTGCTTGCAAATCCTGATGTTGCCAAGAGACAAATTGAGCCCTTGCAACTAGGCTCCTAGATGATTTGAGAAGTTGAATGCAGCAAAAAAGTTTTCCTCCTGACCTTCTTCTCCTTCCTCACCATCTAGGTGACTCAGAAACTGGTTCTGATTTATATTTACAGTTAGGTCCTGGCCTTTGATGCAAGACTTTCTGGTGGAGGTGACTCGAGCTGAGCAGGGATCCACCAGGCTGGTGTGTTACATAACCATTACATTTACTTGTACAGTGCCTTCTGGTAGAAGATGTGTTCTCCCTAAGCATTTGGTCTGACAAAAACCATGTGAGGTAAGTAGCGATACAGTTGACCCTTGAACAATGTGGGGCTTGGTGGTGCTGACACTCCGTGCAGTCAAAAATCCCCACTTCTGAAACCCCAAAACTTAATTGCCCACTGTTGACTGGAAGCCTTACCCATAACATAAATACTCAATTAACACATACTTTGTATGTTGTATATATTATATGCTGCATTCCTACAATAAAGTAACATGGAGATGAAAAGATTTCACTAATCACAAGGAAGAGAAAATGTATTTACTATTCAGTAAGTGGAAATGGATTGCTATGAAGGCCTTCGTCTTCACCATCTTTACATTGCATAGGCTGAGGAGGAAGAGGAAGAGAAATCTTCCTCCTCTTGCTGTCTGAGAGGTAATAGAGGTGGAAGAAATTCTGTTTAAGTTTCCCACACAGTTCAAACCCGTGTTGTTCGAGAGTCAAATGAATATATATTTATATTTATATACAGTCTACATTAATCATAATTTCTCTATTTGCAAATCTGCCTACTCATTAAGATTAATTTCTAACCCCAAAATCAATACTTGCAGCATTTTTGCTGTGAGCAGATTGGCAAAAAATTGCAGCCACCCAATGCACACATTCCCAGCTGAGGTCAAACAAGGCGACACTCTGCCTCCTTGCTTCAGCTCCCACCCTATGAACAAGCGTCCTTTTGTGGTCTACTTGCTACCACATTTTTCACATTTTTGTGCTTTTTTGTTTCAAATGGTCCCCCAGCATAGCACTGAAGTAAGCACAAGGAGGCTGTGATGCTCCTTACGGAGAAAATAGATGTGGTAGAAACACTTCGTTCAGGCATGAGTTACAGTGCTGTTGGCCATGAGTTCGGTGTCAACGAATCGGCAGTAATATTAAGTAAGCTGTCTTTAAACAGGTGAGTTCAATGTCAGTGAATCAGCAATAATATTAAATGCCTTTAAACAACAGCACACACATGATTATGTTTTATTATTGACAGAATTGTAACCAGAGGCTTGCTGGAACCTAACCCTGTTATTTCCCCTTGGAGCAGTGGTTCAGTATCTGCCAGTGCAGTGTTCCCAGAGGCTTCTTAGAACACAACGACTGCAAATAATAACAATACAGGGCAGACTGGATATACATCAAATAGATGACATTTTAATATCGAGGCTCAGAGAGGAAGGAGAATCTGCCCAAATGTCCTCGATCTCACATCTGATACAGAAGCCAGAGTTGGTCCCTGAACTCAGGTCTGTCCCTGCTCCCTCCGCTACCACCACTGCCACCCCCCACCCTACCCTCACCACTCAGATGACTTGTACAGACAATGGTCATTTGTGGAGTTGGGTAAGGAGGACTCACTCCAGATGTCTTTTGCCTCTCCTTTGCTAATGTTGCTCTTTGTTTCTCCTCCCACCCTTTTTGTTCATTTGTTTTTGGATTATCCATAACCACTTTGTCATTGCAGGTGAGCTTGCTTGCAGGTACCTCTCGTTGCAAAGCACAAACCTTTCCAAACAGGGGTCTAGGGAAAGAACAGGGCAATCAGCTTGGAAATAAATGCAGTCAGCTTTTTTTTTTTTTTTTTTTTTTTTTTTTTTTTTTTTAAAAAAAAAAATTTAAAAAAAAAAAACGGGGAATTAAAATTTTTTTAAAAAAAAAAACACAAAAAAAAAAAC
>CAUYLG010066495.1:0-39908 GCA_963573385.1 Cacajao melanocephalus
TAGAGTAAATGAGATCACTCCAGGAGAATATGTTGCATGGGAAGAGTCGTTAGTGGAAGACGGAACCCCAAGGGCCACCAGTACTTGAGAGGTAGAAAGAAGATCGGGAGAGGATGGGCTGAACAAAAAAGACAGGATCAGAGAACAGAGCCACCAGAAAGAGGGTAGAGCGGTGGTGGAAAGGAGAGTTTCAGGAACTGAATGGCGTCAAGTGCAGTTGAGAAAGAGATCACAGATCCACTTCATTTGGCTTTAGGAAGCTCTTTGCAACCTTCTTAAGATTTCAGTAGAGTGCTGAGAAGCAGAAGCCAGCCCAAGGAGTTAATGGGAGGCCAGGGTGTTTAAATAGTGAATGTAACATTCATTTGAGAAGTTTGGATGAACAGGGGTAAAGAAAAATGATCTCAAGTATGAAATGTGAGCAAAGGAAGTGTTTCAAAATAGAAAACACTTAAGCAAGTTTATATAAAGAGTATCAGGAGCCCCTAAAGAGGCAGAGGATAAATAAGGGGCAGAGAATGTATAATAAGTAACAACTCTGTAAAAAATATTGTACAGGCTGTGGATTGGCAGATCTTGACCGGGAAGAACCCTGCATTGTCCTTGGAGGATAGAAGAATGCTAAGGACAGGAGATTGCAGACTGGAGTAAAATTCTCAACACTTAACCATTAACTGTATGTTGTCACTAAGCTGGAGATGGGGACTTTATAAATCATATAAGTTGCATAAATTATAAAATATACACTCTCAAAGTAAATTGGCTACACAAAAAAAAAAGTCTTGGCTGTGACTTTGGACAGTTTCATATTTCTAAAATGTCTCTTATAAATATCCTTATGAAACATTATAAGCTTTATAATGTTTTTCAGTCCAGTATAAAAATCAGTGCCTGCTTCCTAAGTGTATACCAGCTGGAAAGATGGGCGGGGCAGTGAGGAATTGTGTCCGTCAGTGGAGGTCTGTCCAGTCTGCATTGACAACTCACTGAGAAGAGCATAAAGAGCTGATGACTTAGAAGAAGTTGGTACTTTTATAATAATCAAAAGAGTAGACATGAAACCAAAAGAAAATTACTCTTTTCTTTTCAAGTTGACCAAGAATCAATAAAGATCATTTATATACAATGATAAAGATCTGGTGGTCATGGAGCCAGGGCTTGGGTTTGAATCTGACCTCACTGTTTACAAATTTAACTCTCTGAGCCTCAGTTTCCTTACCTATAGCATGAGAATAACAACAGTACCACCTCTTCCAGGGCTGAAACAACACAAGCCAGGATCTTAGGACGGTGCCCAGCACAGGTAAGCATGTGATGAAAGCTACCTGTGGCTACTCAGAAGTTGGGGGATTGTCAACTGACACAACCTTAGTGAAAAACAGTTTGGCAATACATGTTAAGAGGTTATAAAAAGTAATCCCCTGTCTAGATATCTACCCTAAGGATAATGAAAAAAATTATTGAACAAAGAAATCACATTTGTCATCTCTGCTATTTCCCCACTGGTTATCACAGAACCAACTTTGGAAAGAAATAGACGATGAATATTTGTTGAATGCATAAACAAAGATTTATGTAGGAAGATGTTTATGGTAGCATTATTTACGAGAGAAACCTGATGAATGGCTTCATAAATTATGGCAACCCGTATGATGGAAAAGTATGCAACCATTGAAATGACATTCTGAAGAACATTTAATAAAAGCACAATGTTTTCACAGTATAATGGTACAGAAGGAAAAAGCAACTAGGATGCAGACATCTACGTGCAGTATCATCCAAATTTCGTAATACATATATAGGTACAGACAGAGTGGCAAGAAAAAAAAAACAGCTGCCAGATTTGACTCTGAGTTCTTGGCCAAAGGCAGTTACTTTTTGTTCTTTCTATGTCTATTTGTTTTCTTATTTTCTACAAGTATACATTATTTGTATAATCAGAGGAGGAATGTTCTTTAAACATGTATTGGGAACAACTAGTTATGGATAGTTGAAAAGAATTAGTAATCTACAGTCAATAAAGAAACCTTGCAGAATTGTGCAACAAGAGTCCATGGGTGAGAATGTTTTATTCCTTAGGGTTTAAAAAATGAACACCACGCTCAGGTTTATGCATGGAATATGGTGTGAGCAAACAGCAAACAAAACACACTGTGAAGCATCGTCTGGAAATGTAGAGCCCGTCGGTTAATGTAAAACCATGTGAAATTTGTATTCCTAAGGAATGTTCCCTTGAATCATTTATTGCAAGTCGACCTTCTTGTATGAACTGGGGAGCTTTGCAACCTAATTTTAATTTCTAATGTGCCTGGTGCTTATTCTCAGTTATTTTTTCTGTTTAAAATCCATTAGTATAGATGAAGAAATAGGCCTGTATTTTATGTGCCTAGTTCTATATTATTTTTGTGCATTTATAACTGGTCTCTGGAGCTTAGTCCCCCCATAATGATTTAGGCATGCAAGATGTTACACCAATTTATTAGAAGGAGGTTGGGGAACAGGCTCTGCATATTAACTCTGCAGATTTTTCCACAAAGGCCTCAACAAGAAAGAAGAAGGGCATCCTTTACCTGGCGCCAGATGTGCACCTGCAAATAATTTTCAGGGTTAGCATGTTGGTTCATTAATTCCCAAACCAGACTGGGTCCTGTAAAATCTTAGGGAAACTTGTGACTGACAACTGATTTTCACGTTTATCTCTTTGAATGGTGTGATTGAATCAGGGCTGCCGCAAAATGCTCTCTGAGACACACGGGCAAGTCTCTCGGTTTTCCAAACTGGCCCGGCATTCATGAAGTCCCAAAGCCTTAGAGGCAGGTGAGGATTCTTCAAAGAAGTCCACTGCCTTCAAAGGTGCTTGCCTCTTTAGCCAACAATTCCCTAGAATGTAAAGAGCCTAGAGAATGTGTTTCTTCTCAGAAATTTGAGGAAGGGTGCCAAAACAACAACTAGTGTCCCCCAGGGCCACCTGTCCCCAGACAGTGGCTCCTCCCTTCATATCTCCTCCCCTTCACACCAAGGCACACTCTGGTGCAAATTATGAAGGCTGCTCATCGAGGAAGGATCAGGGAGGGTGCTAGGGATGGTGGTGGCATAATTTCTCACCCCTGTTTATGGCTCCTTTGGGAGACCCCTCCACCCCCACTCTCTGGGATCCTAAATCACAGAGCCCCATCACCTTCCTCTGTACCTTAGAAGTGGCCCCAGAATCCAAGCTGGCCAATGAGACCATTTCACTCCTTTAACCATAGTGATTGTGCCAAGGATGGCCATGTGGTCTCAGCAGGGCCAGAGACTCCTGTATTGTTGAGACTTTGGAGAGTGCCATCCTCTTCCATTTAGTGGGGAGGGAGAGAAATGCCAGAGGCTGGGTATAGGGGTGCCAACTATAGTTCTGCCGTTTCCTACAGTATGATCTGAGAAAGCTGGTCTTCAGTCTCGCCACCTGTGAAACGTGCTAATGGTTGTACTCTTCCTCTTGGGAGCATGCTGAAGATGGAATGCTGCTTAATGATACCTGCTACAGTGCAGGCACAGACCAAGCCTCAGTTCATCATAGGGTCTTCATTATCCTGCCTGCTGCATGCAGTGGGGGCTGCCAGGGAATCAGAACAAGCAAAGATAAGCAGAGCTGAGGAATAGCAGGGAAATAAGTCATGCACATGCCTGGATTCCCTGCACCCAGCGTCCCATGGAGTCTGTCTACCACAACCTCTCCGAGAACTTGAGTGAAAACACCCCCCTCTGCTTAAGCCAGTGCAGGTTAGGTGTTTATCACTTGCAATGACCACTATAAAGTAATATACAACCCAGTCCTTGAAAACCAAAAATGATTTCTGGTTTCAAGTTATTCCATTGCTTTTGCCTCCATGAAAGAAGATCCTTTCTGAAAAATTTTCTGAGAGAGAAACATTAGGGCTGAATTTCCTTCCTGATACAAGTCCTGAAACTCACCACACTGTGAGTCAACTGGAAGTGATGGAGCTGGTCATCTGGTGGTTTTTCCCTCTCTCTGGAATATATTGTCCTTTTAACACCAAGTGCTATTTGTATTTGCTGCAAGCAGAATTTTCTATTACTCCTTTGACATCGAGATCACTCATTGCTTTTTATTATGCTTTGGATTTAGAAAGAAATATGCTCCTGACAGCAGCTTTATTTGAATTCGTCTGCTTAGGTTAATAGCAAATAAAAGCCAAGACCACCACCAGATCCACACCAACAAAACTGAGCTTGTTCTCAGGGAGGTAGCCACTTAAGATGCTGATTTCTTTCACCCACGCTGTTTACGGCCTTTATGACTGGATATCATTAGCCTTCTAAAGATGTCTGCCTCAGTTGTAACTGAAGCAGTGCCTGGCCAATAGAGGTATTCTCTCCTTTATCTGATTCTAAACTAGAAACCACTTCTTGACTCAGGTACTGGGCTCAGCCCCTTATCTACGTCACTTTAATTAATGCTTATCACGACTCTGAGATGCAGGCGATACATCCCCGTGTCACTGACAAGCAAACATAAACACAGCTGAGGCTTGGAAAGTCGAAAAGGCAGGCCCAAGGTGAAGAGCAAGGAGACAGCTGCAGGTCTGAGACTCAGGCCCGTCTGAGCTGGGAGATTCTTCTCAATTCTGCCACCGTTCAATGTCAGGGGCACAGGCATCGCCAGACCAGTGTGTTCCACGTGAAAACCTGGTAACTCACAGGAACACTGGCAAGTGGTTCTCAGCACCACTCCTGCATTTTGACTAAGCTTCAGGCATGTAGCAGTGTGGATACAGAGAGCACAGCTGGGAGAATCAGGAAATCTCTGAGTGCAAGAGCCTCTGCAGGGACATTTGTGTGCACTTGGGAGGCATTACAACCAATAGGAATCTGTCTCAGTTCCATGCAGTACAACTCTTCCAGTGCCTGAAGCTGTGGCCGCCTCCTTCAGGTGCCCAGGTGTGGCTGCACATAGACATCCTTTGAAAATAACACCCCATCTCCTCCTTTTTTCCTCCTTCCACTTTTTTTCTCCTCCTCCTCTTTCTTTTACTCAATATAACCTTATACCCTATAGGGATCAGCACAACACAGTCAAACATTTATTGGGCATTTTCTATTCCCTTCATACAAATCAGGGAGAAGGATGAGAAGAAACCCACAGATAAGCCCCTCCCTCCTGTAGCTCAGACCCAGCTCTTGTGCAGTGAACCCTGAATGTCCTCATTGATCCTCTGGGAGACATCCAACCCTGCAGCAGGCCAGAAATAACGTTGCTCTTGCAGAGGCATACAAGGTGAGGGTTTCCATTCCTCTTGACAATAGCTTTAGCTTGAGCCACTCCCCAAATTTGACAGTGTTCTGCCTCCTAAGCCATCGTATAAAACCCTGTGGGTGATCAAGCCAAGACTTTCTTAGACCCAAATTTGGGTAACTTTGCACTCAAAATAAATGTATTGTGTCACTCTTCCTGGAAATATAAAGACCCCAACCACATCTAACACATGCTAAATAAGCCAAAAGATCAAGTGAGGTGGTCAGAGATGGTGCCAGAGCTCAGATCTGCAGAGGAGGAAATACAAGTTTGGAAATCCCAGGGCGTCAAGTGGAGTTAGCCAAGCTGCAGACTTGAAGGCGACGTCTTCTCCAAGACTGTCCTCACATCTGACACCAAATGCACATTCAGGGGTCTCCAAAATCACCCTCTAGGTCAATAATGCTTTAGAAAGATTCACAGAACTCACTAAAATCTGTTATACTCAGCTTTGATGTTATACTCTTGCTATGGTATATTACAGGAAACGAATATAAATTTCTATAAGCCAAAAGAAGAAGTGCAGAGGGCAGACCAGAGTCTGGGAGGCTCCCAAATGTGACACTTCCGTGGATGCCTTCCCCTGGCAGCAGCACACGTTACTCTCCTGCATGGATGTGTAACCACACACATAGAGTACTGCCAACTAGGGACACTCCCCTGATTATCAGTGTCCAGAGTTTTTACTGGGGCTTCATTACGTATACATGATTTGTCGACTGCTTTCCCGCACAGCTGAACTCAGTCTCCAGATCCAGTGATGCTCTGAGGCCAGCTGCCACCCCAGACCACATGGTCAGTCTTTTAACATGGCCAGCCTCCACCCTCGGATCTGGTGTGGCCAACAAGCCATCCTAAACTAACATCCCCCTGTCATGTTGGACACATATTACTTTCCAGAAGCTAAGGACAATGGCCAGAACACTCCCTCTGGCCAAGGCCAAATTCTTTATGACACAGGGTTCCAGAGGTGGGAATGTGGTCCCTGGGTTGGGGTGGTATGAGAAGGCTGTTGCTGGCAGAGCCATCAGTGTGTGGGATGAAGAGGTCCATCTAAGACAAATTACGTTAGGTTCCAAAAACGTGTCAATAAAGGTGGCCACTCAAATTCAAGAATGAGTTGGATGGAAATAATCAAAGGGAATTTTGAAAAGGGCAAGGGGTGTCACTAATATACAAAACAGCAATGTTGAAAAATCCTCAAAGATCAGAATCTAGGAATGGAAGGGGTCAGTTGGCACAGAAACGAGCCATTGTGTTATTCTAGAGTTGTTCATTGCAATCTCTTCTCCTCTCCTCTCCCACATGTGAACTCCCCAGCAGCTGAGGGCTAACCCTGCCATGATTTACCCACCCTTCTCTGCAATCAGAGATAATGCATTCCTAAACACAGTGCTGCAAAGACCAACTAATTATAATGCAGTTGCTTGCCCTTATTTTATTCTCTGTATTTCTGTCTGTTGAATTGAGAACTGTAACCCTATTATTAATTCATTAAGAAACATAATTTCGTGCAAAATAATTTGTTTACCCTCTTCTATTGGGTTAAGGTGGTGCAATTATTAGAGCTATATCAGGCAATGAGAAACTCACTCCCCCGGGGGCTTAAGGAGCCGCTTAGTTTCTCTTCAATCGGATGCATGGAGTCAAGGATAGTTGACTGCAATTCTGATGCTTTGGCACATCTTCTACTAAGATCTAAGCGAGATATCTGCTGGAAGATATTAAATGAGAGGAAGATGCTTGAGAAAATATTGTTTAATCATATTTTGATATGGTTGGTATGAGATGATCTTCACTTCTGAGCCTGGTGTTGCATGAGAGGGTTCATTTACATCTCATAAGCTCTTAGGGAAGGGAGAACCACTGCATTTTGTGTTGTATGAGGATCTCAGTAAAAAAGAAAATGAGATTTTACTTTAGATGGATGAATAACTGGTAAGTATCTAGGGTGTTGAAAGGACCCAGCAAGGAAACAAGGCCCAGGAAGAATTAATTGTGCCATCCCCAGACCTCTGAATAGCTGACCCAAGAAAGACCCTCACTAAAGGCCTCCCTGCCACCTTTTGGAGACTTCCCTTGGCATTACCCTGAGCCCAGAATGTTCTGAGGAAATGTTCAGACTCTCCAGCACTCCTAGATGCTAACCCTTCTATGCCAGCCTGGGCTGATGTTACCGTTTCAGGACCTGAATTACAGTCTCAGGTTGGAGGACAATGAGAGGAAGGGCTTTTTCATTTTTGCCATTTTTCTTCTTTAAAAACCTTCACTATATCTTCATAATGTTTGACTTCTGCAGTTGGACATCAAGTCCTTCTTAAACAAAGAAGAAAAGAAATGGACATGGAAAAACAGCAGAAATGCTCCTGAAAGCCAAATGGTCAGTAAAAGAGAAATGACTCTCCATGTGCACAAGCATAAACCACAGAAGCAGAAAGAGACAGGAAACCGAGGGAGGGAGAAAGAAAGAATAACTTTGCCAATTGTACCAAAACGAGAAAAATTACAGCAGAGACGGGTGCTTCAGGTTGTCAGGGAGAATACTTTCTGTTCTCTATTAATGTGCTCTGTTCTCTCTCCCGCTAATGACTAATCTTGTTTTTTCCTGTGGATGTTTTTTCCAATACGCCCTACTTTGGTTTGTTCTCTACTTGTGCATGTGGATAACTATACTGCTTTTTATGGGCTGTCTGTCTCAGGAAAACCTAGGACCCTTTGGATTGGATCCACAGCGTGAACGGAGGCAGCACCTGTTGCTCAGATGTGTCCTAGGCTCAGACTCAAGTCACTGGGCCTCTGGACTGGGCTCTGCGTGAAACAGCCACGTGATCCAGGTCACTCACTTCATCTGAGTGTCAGGGTCTGTGTCAGCTCGGGCTGTTGTAACAAATTACTGGTGACTGGGTGGCTTAAACAACAAACACATACTTCTCACAGTTCTGGAGGCTGGGAAGTCCAAGAGCAAGTTGTCAACATGAGTGGGTTCTGCGGAGGGCCCCCTTCTAGGCTGCAGGTAGCCATCTTCTCACTGTATCCTCACATGGTGAAAGGGGAAAGAGAGCACTCTGGGGTCCCCCTTTTACAAAGGCACTAATCCCATCCATGATGGGTCTGTCCTCTTGACCTCCTCACCTCCTGATGGCCATCTCCTAGTAACATTGCAATGGGGGCTAGGATTTCAACTTATGAGTTTGGAGGAACACAAACGTGCAAGCCATTGCACTCAGTTTTCCTGATGTCAAACCGCAGCAAGAAGGTAGGGCTGAAGTAGCCTAACTGTTTTATAAGGTTGCTGTGAGAAACCTATTTGTTATACAAATGCAAATGGTATATTTTTATGAGTTAAACCCTGGTGGCCTCATAGGAAGACACTTGGTCATGCTATGGCCATTCTCTCTCTGGCAGCTTAGGGACATCCTGGGACCTATTGCTTAGGGACAAGTTCAGGCCCCTTGGCGAGGACACTACCTAGAGAAGACGTCACCTGAGGCTGGGTGTCTACCTCTCAGAAACCATGAGATCCACATCCAAAGCTTGCCTCCTTCTCCCTGGGAGGTATGCCTACAGGGAGCCCCAGGTAATATCACTTCACCACGACATGAATAAACTAATGATGAATACGTTTTGGACAAAGAGAAACTTCCATCGAGTTCTTATGCTGAGTCGGTACATGTGCGGCACTATTCAGTATGTGTGCCAGGGAGCCTCACCTGTGCACCTGTGTAGATGCTGAACTGCCCCTGTAGTCAGTATGTGTGCCAGGGAACCCAGTCAGTACCTGTGCCAGTGGTCAGTAGTCAGCACATGTGCCAGGGAGCCTCAGCTGTGCACCTGTGCAGATCCTAAACTGCTTGCTCTCCTCCTGCTCTCAGAGAGCTGCAAGTCCACAGCAGAAAACCCAGTGCATGCCACCCGGTGGCCTGAGGAGTATGTTAAAATAAGGTAGTAGGGTCGCCTCTAAGATCTCAAGAGATCAGGGTCAGGGAGCACCTTTGGACTGACAAGTGTTTTACCACCTGGGTTTACCCCCAGAGCAGAGCCTTGAACAAAGGCTTGGGTGCCAGTGGATTATTTGGGACCAGACCCCAAGGAGAGGAAGTAAGGAGAATGGGACCTTTAAGGAGAAGAAAAAGGCAACTTAAATGTGCACTGTTGATGATGCACCTGGTGACCTATTCTGCCAACAAGTAGGGCACCCAATGTCTCCCACAGTCCATCAATGGAGGGGGCACCCACTGCCACCTCATGCCCTCAAGCTGTGCCTGAACCCCTGCTGAGAGGGCACCCTGCTATGTCATGACAGGATGTTCCAGGACGAGGTGGACCTGTTCACCTATGGCAGCTGGAGTTAGGTATGGCGGGCATGGCAGGGTGAGGGGACGGTGCTGGGGTCCTAGGATACAGGGAGCCTTTAAGCAGTGACGGGAAGGAGCTAGGTGAGCTCACGGGAGGGAAGCAGACTGTCCAGCCGGGGCACGGGTCTGGCCAGACAAGCTGGGTCTCCTCCCCACTGCTCCCAACTGTAAGAGTGACGACCACAGCGGTCACTCAGGGGCTGGGGCTCTGCCCCTCGTGTGGCTCCTTCAGCTCCAAAGCCCTTGGTGCCTGCAGGCCTCCCACATCTGTGGCATGTCCCACAGGGCTCTTGGCCTTTCTCTGCCAATCTTTCTGCCGTGGTCAGAGGGCAGGTGGGGCAGCCCTGCAACCCAAGGAAACGTCTACCCTCCCTCTGTGTCTCCAGATTCTCCTGGACCAGAGGTCAAGGTTGTTGCAGTCAAGCCCATGGAAGCCTGGGTAACCATCGGCTGGTATGTGTCCAGGTATGACTCAATAGCTGCATTCGTTCCAGCACACCAGCAAAGGTTGTGAGATTTTTTATGGCCCCACTTGGAACTCACGCCAAAGCCAGAGGAGAACTCTCCATGAAGCAATCACTCCTGCTCCTCCACCGGGTCAGATGAATGGTCCGTCTCCACTGTCCTCCCCAGCCACAGCAGGGTGTCCACAGAGGACGGTCTTGGAGGGTACAAAGCCTATCTCTGAGGTAGGACGGCCGTGGATTTAGCTCCACCGAGGCTGCCCTCCACCACCGGGCACTCAGACAACAGCCAGCTTCACCTCTCTGAAAGTGACCAAGACTCATACCTGCTCTGCAGTGTCACCCAGAGCTGAGGATGCACACGCGGGAGTCCAGCTGGCCCCTCGCTCACTGTTGAGGCCATCAGCCTCGTTCCGTTATAGGGCATGAGCCTTCTTATAAATACGGAGGACACAGCGGCTTTCCTAGTGCTCTCCATGGCCTGAACCAGGACAACTCACAGGCATTTCCTCCATGAAACACTGCTTGACCTCTCCACCCGGACGTAATCGCTCCCTTCTGAACTTCCATGGGTCTTTGTTTCTCTTTAATGGCACCAGCAGTGTCCTACCAGGGTGGGCTGCGTCTTTTGCAGAGCCCAAGACAAAATGAAGACATGGGGCCTCTTGTTCAAAAGCAGCAAGCAAGTCCATTAAAGAGATTGAGACAGAAAACGTTTGCCTTTTTCCTGCAGTCTCTCTCTTAATTTTTATCATGGTGTCTTCTATCTTCTCTTTAAGTGAAGAATAATTAACATCTGAAATTATTAGTATGAATTTTACCATTCCTCTTTATAGCGTGCAATGCCAGTTTTAAATGCAAAGATAAGAGCATGAAACTCACAGACAGGTTCACCAAATGTACACGGTTTGCGAGTCGTGGTTCATGCCTGCATATGGTGCAGACATGCTGTGGCTGTGTGACCTTGTGCCCCATCGCACGCACTGCATGCAAAGGGGGTGGGGGAGAAAACATGGCCTTCATGAATATTGCAAGCATCTCCTTTCCTCTTGAAGTGCAGTGTTGCTCCATTGTCCAGCCAGACTTCACGCTAAAAACACAAGCTCAAAGACAAAATTATAAATCATTGCAAGATGGTAGCGGCTAGCTGACCTTCAGCCTTTCTGCACATGAAGCTCTGGGTGACTGAACAGTCACATGCCCCAGAAGTGGCCCCACTTCCTTCTGGGGTTGGGTGAAGCATGAATCACCTGACCGTGCACCCACTGGAGAGAAACCTGGACCTGCTCCCGGGCCTTGCACACAGTGACTGAGTGAACGTATGAGTAACCATGTGAACAGTCAGACGAACGGTCAAAGTGAGGACGAGCGGACTTCGCACTCAAGCCAAATTTCAGTCTTCCTCCTCCAACTGCTTTAAAAGGTGGAGGCTGCTCCACTATAACCACCTCCACGTTGTCTGCAGGGGCCAGGGGAATCCGTCAGAAAACCTCATGACTTTGAGATTTGATCTGTGCAAGGGAAGACTCCTTGTCTTAGAAGAGATGAGTGTTGTTTCAGAAGCACAGTAGAAATGCATCTGGACAAGATTCATTCACTTATTCATTCATTCCACAAGTAAATATTTATCAAGTGCCTACTGTGGGCACCAGGATACATCAGTGAAGACAATGGACTCACAGAGCAGGTACCAGTGGAGAGAAAAACAACAGATGAAACGTGCAAGAAAATAAAGCAGAAGACAACACTGAAAAAACACAAAGCAGAATGCAGGATGGGAGCACGGGGCGGTGAGGCTGCCCTTCTGTGTCAGCGGTTAGAAAAGGCCTCTCAGAAAAGCAAAGCTGTAAACGAGGCGGGAAGGAGGGAATGTGGGGAGCTAACACTCTAGGCACACTTGGACCCTCACATAGCCTCATGGATTATTACTGGGCACTTCTGAAAAGGGAGGCTAGATGGGGTTTTCCCACAGGTGGGCTTCCAGCTCTAGGGTCTCCCTCCACCCCTCATCTGAAGCCTAACCAGTCCACCCATCACTGCGCATGTTACGGAGGTTAGTGCCTTCATGCGTGAAGCTAAAGGCTGCAGGTCAGGTGATCTTTGGAAGTAATGGGTATTATATACGTTTTCTGTGGCTGCCATAAAAAATACCACACGCCAGGTGGCATCAGCAGCTGAAATGTATTCTCTCCTACTTCTGAAGACTAGAAGTCCAAAATCAAGGTATTGGCAGGGCCGTGCCCGCCCCAAAGCCTCCATCTGGAAGAGGATGCTTTGTTGCTGCTTACGGCTTCTGGTAGCCTCACACTTCCTGAGCTTGTAGATGCCTCACTTCAATCTGCCCTGTCACCATATGGCTGTGCTGCCTCCAAGTGTTTCTGTCACTTCTGATAAGAACCCTAGTCGTACTGGATTAGGGCGCACCCCCATGATGACCTTGCCTTAACCTGGTCACATCTGAAAAGACCCCTATTTCCAAATAAGATCACATTCACAGGTCTTAAGGATTAGGACTTCAGGGTACCTTTTAGGGGACTCAATTGAACAAGGCAGTGGAGGAAGCTAATTATTCTGCTGACCTACAGAGATCGTGCTGTCCTGGATGGCTCACACCATTGCCTGGGTGAACACGGGCCATCCATATGGGCAGCTGACAGTGACATCTTTGAAGTCTCTTTCCTCCCACTTTGGGCTGTGTAGGTAGATACAGGTGTTCCGGTTGGACCCAATGTTGCTCATTCATTACTGGCTGCTGTGATTGTGGTGGGGAGACAATTACTCAGTTTTGTTCCCTTAAAAACAGGAAGAATATGCCTCCATCAAAGCGAAGCCTGGCCCCATTCTCCTAGGTAATTCAGTGCATCTCATGGCTCCTGGTTTCTCATTTCTGGTTTCCAATTTTCTAATGCCTTTGGTCGGCTATTCCCTGGTGGTTGAATCCTTCTGGCTTCTTTCTTACTGAAAGTCTTTAGATGTTGAATTTAATATTATTTTGGTATTCATGAGGAACAGACTCAGAGTTCTGCTTTTCCAAAGGACTAAGAAAATTAACGCCTAAAGACAACTAAGTCTTCCCTGTCTCTCGTTATACATTCCTTCTATACCTGTACCCAGTGGCCACTAGGTTTTGTGTTTTAGAAACAATAAGCAAAGCACAACCAATTTTCGCTTGAGGTTACTATCTCGGACAGATGGTTCAGCACTTTCTCACCATTTAGTGGAAGAACAATGGACACAGGATTATTTTCTTTGCTACCAAAGCTTCTGTCATGTTTAATCAGCTAATCTGCTTTTTGCCAGTAAAACAAGCAGCAAATTCCCTGATCCCCAAAGTTGAGCCAGAGGACCTGTGGGTAAAACCTTCTGCTTCATGTTTCACTAAAGCTGTTCAGTCCAGACTCAAAGAGAGCAAAGGCCAAGAGCTGAGAGGCCTGAACTGGAAGACTGGCCATGCTGTTGCATTTCTGGCTGGCCGCCGGGGAGCCTTGTGGCCTCTCTGCTTCCTTGTTTTCTCCCCTGTAAAATAGGGATCGTGCTACCTGCTGTTTAGTCACAGAATTGTTGGGAGAAGTCAGGGAGGAAATGCATGTAAAGCTACTTTGAGAAGGGTTAAGGGGCTCTGGCTGACTGTTTATCTAGTCTGGTTATCTAGTCCTTTCCGTCTCATGGAAACCCACCAGCTGCAAGTCAAGGGCACAGGCACACACCAGGCCACACGTTATTTGGTGATGATTCCTGGGGATCATGAAATGCATTTCTTTGTGTCTTCAACATGACCTTCAAATGTTTCCTTTTATCTAAGGACCAGAAAATTCTGTAGAACCACACCCCTGCTTGGGTACGCTTCTGACCCATGATAAGATAGTCTCAATGCAGGGGTTATATTTTAAAAAGAAGATCCCTCCTTGTCAGGATAATCAAATATTCTTCCAAATGCCAAGATGCGCTAGATAAAATAGATACAGCAGGGGCCTGGTCAAAGATGACAGAATAAGGCCAGATGTGACAGCTCATGTCTGTAATCCCAGCAATTTGGGAGGCCAAGGCGGGAGAATCACTTGAGCTCAAGAGTTCAAGACCAGCCTGGGCAACATGGCGAGACCCTGTCTCTAGAAAAAATACAAAAATTAGCAGGACGCAGTGGCATGTATATACCTGTAGTCCCAGCTACTTGAGAGGCTGAGGTGGGAGGGTCACTTGAGCCTGGGAGGTCAAGGCTGCAGCAAGCCATGATGGTACCACTACACTCCAGCGCAGACAATGGAGTGAGACCCTGTTTCAACACAAGAGAGCCAGAATGGTAGGCAGCATGCACCAACATAGCTTGAAATGGCCTGAGTGGCATAAGCCTCTCCAATGAGGGCTCTTAGGCATCCAGTCTAGGATATGGCAAGAAGCTGGCCCACCGAGACATTGCACAAGAGAGCCGCTGCAATGCTACAGAACACTGAATTCTCAGTCTGCCCTCTCCGCCAACCTAATGCACCTGCTCAGAAGCTTGGGGGTCGCGGGCTTTGGAGAACAACGACTTCCTCCCACTGAAAAGAACACAGAAACATTCACTACCAAGCCCTGGCAGTCACTGCAGTAGTTACTGAGGCCCGGGAGGAGAGCAAATTCATCCCAGTGTCACATGGATTAGAACCAGAAGGAACCACAGAGACCAAGGAGCTCTGCACCTCGTCAGCTGTCTGCTCTTCAAGTGGGACCATTTGTTTTTCCTTGGAGCTCTTTCCCTCTCACATGAAATCTTACTTGGAACTGTATGTTTGAAAAGAGATAAAAACCCAACCACTGAGGTGGAGACCAGGAGGCTGTGAGGTTGTCACTTTCCCTCTCCTACAATTGCTGGGGCCCCTCATGAAATCGAATCTAACCCCTCATTTTGCCGATCAGGAAAGACGCTCAGGGGAAGAACTGTTCCTTCTCAAGCTCACACAGCCCGCTCGTAGCAGAGCTGGAACTTGCCCCAGGCCCCTGGACTTCCTGTCTGTAGTGGATTCTGGAATGCACCAGACACACTTCCTACTATTATACTTCACTGAGGCACACAAATGCATCACCCCCATTTTCCTCCATCCTAAGCGTCATAAATAAACAGCGCTGATACAGTAACCCAATAGCCCTGTTTGGTTACAAATTAATGAATGCCAACTCAAACTGGCTCAAACAAGAAGGGGTAGGTGACAGCTCACATGCCTGGACTCTCCACAATTCAGGTACCAGTGTCTCCCTTTTCTCTGTCTCCTTCTTTCCATTTTTTCTCTCCTAATTCCAGCTCCTCTTCTCCCCTCTTCTCCCTCTTTTAATTTCTCTCTTCATCTCTCTGCCCTACTCCCCTTCAGTTTATTTTGTTCCCAGGCAGCCCCCACCCCATGGTGACAAAAAGACTGCCAACAAGTCCAGGCTTCCACCCTCAAACCTCCAGAAAGAGGTTCTTCCCGCCAGTGATTCCTACAGAACCCCTGGGACTGCCCCGCCTGGCACAGATGGGGCCAACTTGCCCATCCCTGAGTCATTTGTTGGGGCTGAGGAGACTGGGTACTCTGATTGGTTTTGGCCAGTACCTTACTGGCCTCAGAACTGGAGTGAGGTCACCTCCAGCCACCATAGGTGGTAGAGAAAGGCTAACCCCCAAGAAGAGTGACTTTACTGTTTTAGTAAAAGGCACAGGGAGAGTTGGGCAGGCAAACAAAGGCCTGTTTATTACAATTGATCTTCAGTTTTAAGTTCTTAGGAAAATGTCAGGAGATTGCAGAGATCATTTATTTAAATAAAACAAAAATACGTTATTTAATTTTAAATGTAATCCTTCAAAGAATTAAATCAGAATCAAAGGCCAAATTCCAGGGATGTTTATAATCATGTTATTTAAATAGTAACACAACTGTTCCGATACAGCCGGACGTTTAGGTAAATCATGGTGCATCTTCCTAATGCAACATCATGCGGCTTTCAAAGTGACCATTATGAAGACTGCAGCAACGCAGAAAACGCCTCAGAGAGAAAGCAAAGTGAAAGCCTAAAACAAATGGTATCTGTGCTGTGTTTAGATATCTACCAAAAAACTGTATGCTTGGGGCACAGATTGGAATACAGAAAAATGAGAAAACTTCCACTTATTGGCATGGCAAGTTGATAGGTGATTTCGTGTGTGTGCGTTGAAAGTAACGGAAATGTTAAAAAATCAAAGAACAATTCCAATCCAGTGGGGCCCTTCCTTCATCTGGTGTGCTTGCTGGGAGGATTCTAATCAGTTTTCCCTAGACCCCATTCGCTGTGGCTCTCCTCTTCTCCACCAGAAAGATTAGCAGGGGCCCAGTTCCTGTGGGTTTTAATTTGTGAAGGCAGGTGGATTTGGAAGCTAGGTATAAAATGATGAAGTGCCTCTACAGGTGACTGGAATCTGACAGTGTGGTGTGTACTGGATTGGATGGTGGGTGTTCCACCAAACTTTCGTCCTTCCTAGAACCTCAGAATGTAACCTTATCTGGTAACATAGTCATTGCAGATTTAATCAGTTAAGACGAAGTCTTACAATGGGCCTTTAATTCAATATATCTGGTATCGCAGTGAGAAGAGAAGAGACTGAGAAGCTGATACATAGGCAAGAGGCCACCTGGAGACAGACAGAGACTGGAATGTTGCCTCTCTAAGCCCAGGAGTGTCAAGAAATGTCAGCGACCACCAGAAGCTAAGGAGGCTCAGAGGGAACATGGCTGCCCCTACCTTGATGTTGAGCTTCCAGCCTCCAGAGCTGTGAAAGGAAAGATCTCTGTTGTTGTGCGGGACCCTGTTACGGTAGCCCTAGGAAGTGGATCCAGGTTGCACCATCTGGGAACCTAGATGGGTGGGGGCCACTGTAGAATCTCCCAGAAGCCTCAGAGAAGGGGCTCCAGGTCAGAACTGTGGGTGGAAACTGGCATGGCAGAGCCTGGTTCTGGGGGAGTTGGGTTCCTAGGCAGCTGACCACATCAGTGACCCAGGGACGGGCACAACCTCAGCCCAGAGTGCTCTGCACCAGCCCTTACACAACAGGTTCTCACAGGGCCCAGCTCAAATTCACATCATCAGAACCTTTCCTCAGCATCCCCAACAGTTCAACACAGTGCCAGTAGGGCTGCCAGTTCCGCCCCTCCTCATCTTCATCGGCGCCCCCACCCAAAGCCGCCCCAAATTCATATCGTCAGTAAAAAGTATGCACTCATTTGCAAATGCAGTTTGGGACAGATCGCAAAGCTTTGCTGCAGCCAAGGAGTCACAGCAAGCCTTCTGTGCCTGGATGTCTTCTCAGCTCTGGCATCACCATTCTGTACCTGTTCATATAGCAATGAGCCTGCAGCCCGGAAGACCACAACTTCAGCCCCTGTGCCAGCTGCCTCGTGCCAGGGCCTGCCAATGGGAGGCAAGCATGGGAGGCGAGAGAAAGACAGGCAAGGAGAGATGATGCTCTGGGTTTGAGCATCGGGAACAAGAGCAGCTGCCCCCTGCAAGCGTTAACTGACTGCTCAGTTCCAGCAGCCATTGAGTCCACGGCACAGTCAGGGTGGGGCTCTGGGAAATGCCACTTCCTTTTTTCTCCTCCAGCCCTAAGGTGGCAGCAGCTTCCGGCAGCTGGAATGTTTGGGCATCTTAACTTCTCTGTTTGTAGCACCAGCCCTTCCAATACCTTTATAGCCAGTTCCTGGATTCAATTCCCTTTGTTTGATGAAACTTCTAGGATGATTTATTTTCCTCTTTGGACATGGATGGATCCACAGTCCTATATTCACATGCCAGCACCTTAACTACAATTCCCAGAAAGCATCCTTCTCTGCCTTTCAAGCCACCACTACAGTGGCCCTGTCTACTTTTGTACTGGTTTATTTTTCATCTTCCCACTGAAATGTTAAGTGTTAGGGTCCAGGACCTTCTCCAGTTTCTTCACCACTGTAGCCCCAGATTCATGGCAGAATCTCCCAGTACTTTATGCAGAGACACCAAGTACTTTATTTTTTTGAATGGAGGGGCTGCTCATCAGAAAAGAACAGTGGGGTTGCCACAGCAGTAACACCGAGTCTCCTCAAAGGGCCCCATCTGCAGTGAGCTGACATTCTGCCACAGCTGTGGGGCTGAGGCTGATGCTGGCTCCAGTGTCCCTTCCCCTGGAACGCCCCCTCCTCCTCCTCATCCACCCACTTCCTCTCCTCCATCAGCTCACACCCCGCCTGCTGGCTCCCAGGCTGACTGAAGACCCAGCTCTGTGCTCCTGTAGTGCCTGAGTCCTTCAAGGCACCCCTGGCATGCCCCCATGCGCTGCATTCTAATCCCACTTCCCTAGCGGCCAGCGAGATTCCAGACCCTGAGCCCTCACGACGAGGCTGACACACAGGTGGATGCATGGAGGAGCTCACTGAATCAGCAGGCTCAGGAGAGAGCAGCTGGGCACAAGAGCCAGGACGAGACTTATTTACATGTGTGTGTGTGTGTGTGTGTGTGTGTGTGTATGTATATATATACTTTAAGTTCTGGGGTCCATGTGCGGAAGGTACAGGTTTGTTACACAGGTATATACCTGCCATGGTGGTTTGCTGTATCCATCCCCCTGTCATCTACTTAGGTATTTATCCTGTTAGCCCTTCCCATATCCCCTATCCCCTGCTATCCCTCCCCTAGCCCCCCACCCCCCGACAGTGTGTGATGTTCCCCTCCCTGTGTTCGTGTGTTCTCATTGTTCAACACCCACTTATGAGTGAGAACGTGAGGTGTCTGGTTTTCTGTTCTTGTGTCAGTTTGCTGAGAATGATGGTTTCCAGCTTCATCCATGTGCCTGCAAAGGACATAAACTCATCCTTTTTTATGGCTGCATAGTATTTCATAGTGTATATGTGCCACATTTTCTTTAACCAGTCTATCATTCATGGGCATTCGGGTTGGTTCCAAGACTTTGCTATTGTAAATAGTGCCTCAATAAACATACATGTGCATGTAGACAAAGCCAGGCTGAGATTTAAAGAGCCTCCTCCAAATGAAAGAACAAGCCCAGAGAGGAATAACCACTGGGCAGATCCCAGGCTGCTTCCCTCCCTCCTCTCATTCAGTGCCCCTGCCCTTGGTACAAAAGGAGGATGTTGCCCCATGGTCCCTCCTGAGGGAGAAAGAGGCCACTGCTTTCATCGCCCAAAGCCCCACGGCAAGGCTCAGACTGAGACTTGGCCCAGCAGCACTGGCGTCCAGGGCCCCCGCTGTTCCTCTGCCTCTGAAGGGGCCATGGCATGCTGGTGGTCGAGCAGCTCATCCTCCTCCTGCTCTCACTGACATGGAATCTGAGCCCTGGCACAGAGCCAGCTCCCTGGGTGTAAACCCTGCCTCGGCCACTTCTGGAATTCTGACCCCTGGGCACATCACTGGACCTCTCTGAGCAAGTCCACTTCCTCATCCATAAAACAGGGTTAGAGTGGCCTACACCTCATGAAATGTGGTTTGGATTAAGTACGGTAATGCAAAGAAGGCGCAGCAGGCATAGTGCATTAAAGCAACATCAAAAATGCGTTGTCTCACATCGACACGTACTTGAGCTCTCAACAAGGGGGCGAAGCAGGTGGCAGAGGTCATAGCCTCATTGCTTAAGGCCACCCGGAATCTGCTCCAAGTGCCTGTCTCCGAGCCTGAGCTCTCACCCCAGGCACAGGGCTGCCCAATTGAAACAAATGTGAGCCACATACATAATTTAACATTTTAGCAACTGCATGCTTTTAAAAATTTTTAAAGAAAAACAGATAAAATCATTTATTATGTTACAAGGTTGTTGCAAAAGTAATTGCAATTTTTGCCATTACTTTCAATATTTGGTGTTACATTATACTCTTTAGCCCAATAGATCAAAAACATTATTTCAACGTATAATCAGTATAAAAATTATTAATGAGTCATTTTACATTTTTTGTTCCTACTGAATCTTTGAGATCCAGCGAGTGTTTGTCACAGCATCTCTGGGTTAAGACGAGCCACATTGCCGAATGTGGCCGGGGCTGTCAGACTGGATAATGCACCCGTAAACACTCAGTCGCTCCACTTTCAATCAAGCTGGGAGACGTGGGATCTGTGGTGACCACCCACAAGTAGCATTGACTGCAGAGAAGCAGCGTGTGGGCGTACTGCTGTGTCAGGAGAACATATTCATAAGGGCACCTGAACCCTCTAACCTGAACCATGAAGAGGTTGGACTAGACAATTGATCATGATGATGGTGATGCTGTCGATAGTGATGGTGATGGTGATGGTGATAGTGATAACAAAAATCATGATGATCTTGATGGTGATGGTATGATGGCGGTAATGGTTATGATGGTCAAAGAAGCCAGTAACACCACATGCACCATGCTGACCTGCATGGGCCACTGCCAGGACAGCATCCTCGCTGCCAGGGGACACGCTCTGAAGGCTGGGCACATCCTTCTGGAGGGGAACAGGCTGACTGATGCCAAGGCTGCAGGACCACAGTGTAGCCATGGCTTTGTCCTTCACTGATGTGCAGGCAACCGGCAGGAGCACAAAGCCTCAGGAACTTCGTTCCAATCCTGTCCTGGAAAACAGCTCCGTATCAAGGGCTGCTTTGATGGGGAAGACGCTGGGGCTTTAATCCTTCCGAACACTCAGCAAAACCAAGTCTGTTGCCGGGGCTTGGGTGGCAGGAACCCATGCTCCAGAGGCTGCCAGGGGATTCCTTTCCACTTAGGAGTCAGCTTGTGGTGCACGACAGACCCCTCTGAACTCACCTCAGACCTTTGCAGGCTGCTTTCCCAAGGACCAGACCAGCGAGCCCAAATGGGCAATGCCACAGCAGGCTGACTGCAGCCCCAGACACAGTCCTGCCTCCCTGAGTTTACCGAGGCAGGCATGGCACAGAAGAAAAGCTCCTGCTTTGGCACTGGGTAGTCTTGGGTCTGAGTCCTAGGCCGTACGTTAACTTGGCCTTGGGCAAATCATATGGTCTCCATGGTCCTGATGCTCTCAACTCTGTAAGAGGATAAAGGGTGTCTCAGGATGGTCCTGAGGATGGACAGAGCTACAGATGAAAGCACCCAGCACAGTGCCAGGCCACAGTAAATATGCCTCCACTAGGGCATCCCCGATCCTCCCTGAGTGTTAGAGAGGCCTTGGAGGATGGGGAGAAGTACACAGGGCCCTAGAATCAGAGTAGGCTCAAAGCCCATTTCACCACTCCCCAGCTGCAACATGCAGAGCAAACGACTTCACCTCTCTGAGTCTCTGTTTTCTTATCTGTAAAATGGGAGTAGCCACGGTACCTCCTACATGGGAATGAGTTAACATATATGCATGCACTCACTACACTGCCTAGCTTATAATGAGAACCACATGTATCAGATATTGTAATGTTCATTGTCAACATCATCATCATGATGAAAAGGAATGCTAGCTCATCAGGTCCTACGCCCTCATTTTAGACAGCAAGAACTGAGGCCCAGAGAAGACAAGTGGTTTTCTCCAAATGTCACAGCTAGTCAGTGGCACAGTCCAGACCTGAATCTAGGTCCTGTGAGGCTTGCACTACTCATCACAGAAGTACAGGATACCACTAGCCCAGAAGACAGCCTGTTGATCCACAGGGCCCTGGGTAGGTCCCCATCATCCTAGCCATCCACTAACTTAGTTGAGCCACATATATTTCCCTTTCACTTCTTGCAGTGGCACAACATGATTACTTAATTGCATAAGCTGAATTCAGTGAGATTCAATCAAGATAGATAGAAATTTACTTTCTTCTCACCACTGTCCTTCAACTGTGCTGGACTGCATCTCCCATGCAGACATAGCTCAGGTAGATCACCAGGGTTTTCTGGGAGCGCTTAGGTACTAGAATGGTCAGGGCTGTCCATAACATATATGATGATTTTCTGCAAATTTCTAAGAGGTGACCTCTGGACAGATGAATTGGATAAAAGGTGTCTCTCCCTATGGACCAATGCAGCCCCTTATTGGGGATGCAAGTCTTGGCACACGAGCTCAGAATCGGTTTTAGCATCTACTCACCCACTTGGCCAGACACACTTGTGCAGGGCACAGCCTGTGTGACTGTACTTGGTGTCCCTAAAAGCAGCCTCACTCTCTTAGAGCAGGTAGTTAAGGTCCAGCCCAACCTAAATCAAAACTTCCATTTTCTCATTCAGTTTGACACTTCTTCTCCCACCAAGTTCAGTCAAGTCAACGAATTCAGCAACCAGAAGATAAGTGGAAGGTAGCTTGTGATTTCTTAATACCCATTGCCCTGGCCCCACCAGGGCTGGGCAGGGGACTGTTGCCTATGGACCAATGCAGTCCCCTTATTGGGGATGCAACTCTTGGCACATGAGCTCAGAATGGGTTTTAGCATCTACTCACCCATTTGGCCAGACACATCTGTGCAGGGCACAGCCTTAAAGGATGAAGTCTTATTTGTTGGGATTGCTGGGACATGGCCACAAAGCTCTCTTCTGACTAATGCCCAACACTGGCTCTTTCTCTTGGGAGGTGCTTTTCGTTTGGGGTTTTTTAACATTCTCTCCCCATGATTATGAGCCTGACTTGAGAGATGTCCTCTCAGTGGTAGGCATTGTCACCGGGCATCAATGGTGGTGGCAGTGATGATGATGATGGTGATTAAAAAAGTGACGATGATTTTGATGATGATGGTGAGTGTGATAGTAGTAATGGTTACGATGGTCAAAGAGGCCGGTAACGGTGCATGGACTATGCTGACCAAAATGGTTCTCTTCTACTGCACTTCCCCAGCCCCCTTGAACTTCTGCATGGCCAAATGACTCACGCTGACCCATACACTGGGGCATGTAAATGGCAATGACCCTGTCCTCACTGCCCTTCCTCTGCCACGCACTCGTGGAAACATGAGGATACAGAGTCAACATGAAGTTGAAACAGCCGGGAAAGGAGGTCACAGAAGCCACTCTGGAGAATTGCTGAGCATCTGCAAGAAGTAACCTTTTGTGGAGCTGTTCCATTGACGTCTGGAAAGTGCTTGTTACTGTAGCATAACGAGGCTTGGCATGATTAATTCACAGCTACTGTCTGCTGGGACTAGCTTGCTCATTCCAGTAGCTTTTTTGGACTGGGTCTTCTAAAGACACATTGAGCCTACCTATTTTCCAAAATAACCACTAAGCGCATGGGAATACTGGGTGACTTCATCCCCACCCTCAAACTCTGGAAATGAAAGCCACTCCCACTGCTGACCTCTCCCTTCTCTTTGCCGTCATAGGCAATCAAGCCAGCCCTTGCCTAGATGCTTTGGCAGGTGACAGTCAGGCTCCAGTCCTGGGCTCTGCAAAGTGAGGCCTGGATCAAAGCCTCCCAAAAACTCTGTCACCACCAACTGCCAAAATACCTGACAGCTTGGGGCAGCTGGTAGCAACTCTCAAAATCTTGGAGAGATGTTTTGCGCCCCATTAGCACAAAGCAGCCTTCTTGAAGACTCACTTGAATCAGGCAAAAAAAACTTAACTCTGAGCCCCCACCCAGGGACAGCACAGGACTAGGTGGACCCTCCTCCCTGATTAGTCTCTTTTTAGTTTCTTACCTTCTCTTATGTGTGCTGGAGGCAGGTGACAGGGTCAGAGAACCAGTCTCACGCTCTCTTAGCAAGTTCTGCATGTGCCATCGAGCCTTCTCCTTTGAACCTGGAGACATGCATTATCTATTGATCTCAGCTCGGGGGTTTCTACTGAAACTCCACAGCAGCGGGGAAGTCCCACCAACAGCAATGTCCTAATCCACATTGCACTGTTGCTTCTAGACTCTGTTTTGGAATTTGAATTAATATGTTTCGTGGGGAGAACCAAGGCTTTTCACCAATTTAATTCAGCCTGAAAGATAAGAGGTGATGCCACCTCCACTCAACTGGTAATCACCTTGATGTTTATTTATAATATGAACATGACAATATCTCCAGAACTCTGGAGCTGCTACTTGTTAAAAATAAATGGGAGGGGGGTGGCGAGAGACAAAGGCTGCAACTTCAATCTCAGTCAGGATCAGTAACCTCACTGCCCCTCAGCATGCTAATGTCTCTGCCTCTGTTTCTGACTCATTTTGCAAACGTATCATGTTTCCACCAAGACTCAGAGACACATGTGAAACATATCTCCTGTGTTTCCTTCTTTTTTTTTCGGTAACCTTATTCCCCTCTTATGTGCACGTGTGTGCATGTATGTATGTCTCTTTCTCGACATGTGGGGAGAAAATATTTGTAAGGGCACCTGAACCCTCTAACCTGGACCATGAAGAGGCTGGACTAGATAATTGATCATGATGATGGTGATGCTGTCGATAGTGATGGTGATGGTGATGATGATGGTGATGGTGGTGGCAGTGATGATGACGATGGTGATAACAAAAGTGATAATGATTTTGATGATGATGATGAGTATGATGGTGGTAATGGTTATGACGGCGACGGCAGCGGTAATAATGGTGATGGTGATGATAACGGCGGTAGTGGTGGTGGTGGTGACAGTGATAATGGTTGTGATGATGGTAATGGTGATGATGATGGTGGTGATGGTAGCCAGTATCCGTTCAGGACTTTCAGGACTTGCTGTTTGTCACGTGGTGCTAAACACTTTCTGTGCATAATTTCATGCACCCCATGAGACAAACACCATGTCTAGCCACCTTTAATAGCTAAGGCCCTCAGTGGTTACAAAATATCTCAAGATCATGCAGTCAAACTGAGATCCCTTCTAGCTCTAAAATGTTTTCACTCTATGGATAAGAAGAAAACCCTGAGTGCCCTTCTAAGAATTCTTGGGACTTAGATAAAAACACCTGCTGCTGGCAGCATCCACAGAAAGTTCCATGAGAGGTCACAGGAAGGAAGGGAAGAGCAAGATGACAGGGGCTGAAGGATGGTCGGGGACAAGTGAGGTAAAGACTCCAGTAAGCAGATGCAAAGGGAAAGACGCAGAGACCAAACCAGCTGCCAGAGAAGGCAGAGGGCCTCCCCAGCCTCCCCAGGGAGGATTCGACCTTTGTCAAAAGTTTGATGCAAGCCCGTGCTCTGGCAGCATCCAGCTGGTAGTGTGTGCAGCTAGCAAGTATGGAAGTCTCGCAGAGGGGGTCCTCTGAGGAGCTGCTGTGTGAACAGGTCATTTCATTTTGTGCCATTAGCCACTGTACTTCACTGGAGTAAGTGCAAAGCCAAGAACTTCACACTCCAGCTGAGAAACTTACTACAACTGGGAGACAAAACGTCATGACATTCCACTGCTCTGAGCGGGCTTCCACAGACCCAGTCAATGGAGCCCTGGTCCCTGGCACCCCTGACTGGCTTTAAGCACCTGACGATAGACTGCTGGCCCTATTGCTCAAAAATAATACCTGATGCACTCGGGAGACAGACGGCAATCCAATAAACCAACAGCCCCAAAGTCAGCGAGATCATAATTTGGAAATTGTTCTCCCCCGCCCCAGTCTATTTCACAGACTTCAAATTGATCTGTCTAATCTCTTATCTGTAGCTATGAAATTGTATTTTCCTCTTAATAGGCCTACAAATGTTATAGATGAATAGTTCAATAGCAGGCAGAGAGGGAAGCAGCAGGCATGCTAAAAAGGGACATTAGCTCCTCGCACCCGCAGCCAGAGCCGGAGCCGCCAGAACCCTCCGTGCTGGGAATCCTAATCAGCCCCAGCATCTCTCTGGCCTCCCTCTGAGGAAGGAGGTGCTGGAAGAGCCCAGCATAGAGTTTCATTCCCCATCCCCTGGAAAATGTGTGTATTTCGGGGAGAAGAATGATGAAGACAGGGCAAGAGGTGGGAGGGATGGGAGTGCTCCCTCCTTGGCTCCCTCCTCCAGGGTACCCCTCAATGGCCAGATCCCCTTTCTCTTTCTGCTCTTACGAACTTGGGCTCTTGTCTCTCTCTGGATTAAATCTGCCGTGGCTCCCCGGCGATGCGAGGATATTGCCTGGAAGTCTGCAGTATTTCCAAGGCCCCTTGTTATTTTCATCCCATTTCCCCTCCCTGTGCTCTCACTCAGCCTCGTTCACTGTGACTCCTGCCTCGGCCCCTGGCTCCTGCTTTGCTCTCCTTTCCTCACCTGGGTGACCCTGCTGGCCTTACAAGCCAGCGGAAGAGACAGGCCTCCCGGGAAGCCATCTCAAGTCCAAGCTCCCACTCCTCTGGAGAGGTTGAAGTGCGCCCCACAAATACATACGCCCAAGTCCTGACACCCAGGACCTATGAATACAGGTGTCTTCGCAAATGTGATGAAGCCAAGGGCCAGACGAGATCGTCTTGGAGTCTCGTGGGTCCTAAACCAATGACAAGCGTTCTTCTAGGAGACACGCGGAGGAGGAGGTGATGTGAAGACGGAGACGGAGACTGGAGCGACTCAGCCACAAGCGAGCAACACCCGGAGCCGCCAGAAGGCGGAAGGGAGGAGGAGGGACCCTCTCTAGGCCCTTCAGCGCGAACACAGCCCAGAGACACCTTCGTTTCAAAGGTCTGGCCTCCAGAGCTGTGAGAGAATACATTCCCGGCGTTTTCAGCCACTTCGTTTGTACTCCTTTGTTACGGCAACCCCAGAAAACTCTCACACCCTCCCCACGGGGTTAAGTCCCCAGACACACTGCCTGCCTGAGAGCCCAGCCTTGACGCACCACGTGGACGTCATTTCCTCCAGAGTGTTGACGTCACCCGTCCCACCTTGTTGACGTCACTTCCTCCACCGTGTCACCGTCACTTCCGTCCTCACTGGGCTGTGAGCCTCTTGGCAGGAGGTCCGCTCACCATCTTCGTTGGACCTGTCCCGTCCAGAGCCTGGGATGCATCAGGGACACATCTACCCCTGTCATGTGGACTGAATAAAATGGAACAGACTGGAATTGCTGGGGCTGCTGGAGGGACCTCTCATTCTCAGGTGCCAGAAGGAAACCTCTGTCCTCCGTGGCCCCTCCTCTCATGGGTCAAGAGCCCAAGCCTCCCTCCCGAGGCCTGAAGGGTGAACCCCCACCCCTTCTGACAAGCTCTCAGCTTTCAGCCCCCGCCACTGGCAGCAACTTCACACATTTATTCCCGAACAACAAATCTGTTTCCCTGGCAGCATCTTCTGTCATCATTACCTCCTCCCACTCCCCGGGCCTCTGAGGACATTCTCAGGCTCCATTCAGGAAGCTCACAGACTCCATGGCACCAGCCACAGGTGAAAAGCATGACAATGGTCCCACAGACAGGGACAGCAAATACTTACCAAGCATGTATCATGTGCAAGAGGCAGGATGAGGGGCCAGGGAAGGGAAGTCCAGGGCATGGAAGGCCAGGCCATCCTCCTTGGCAGTCCACATGCTAGGAGAGAGCCGCGGTTGTTTACTGACTGCATGGCTTATCACTGCCATCTCTGCCTCATTATGGAGGGCCCAGCTGGCACCGAAGTCGCTGGAGCCCCAGAGTGCCGCCTGTCAAAGTGTCATCTCATTTGCTGGCTGGTCGCTTTTCATTATATTCTGCTCTGGTCTGATCCCCACCAAAAGCCCCTGTTGCTGGGAAGACGTAGCACGCAAACACCCACCCACCATCCCCAGAAAAAGCACTTCTAGGCCCGCTTCCCAGTCTCCATAACCTGACACTCGCCCCCATCGTGGACCATGAAATCTGGGTCTCAAATCCTGGCTATTCCCTGAGCTCCTGTCCTGAATGTCCTCCTGTCTTCCAGTATATTGTATGGGCCCTGTCTGTTTCTACTGCTATCAACCAGGGTACAGGGGTGCTGCAGGCTGCAGGCATCACTATTGACCACCTATCATGTGCCAGGTTCTCTGCAGCCCCAGCGGTCCCTGAGATGCTGGCAGTGCCTTCAGGAGCTTGCACACTGGAGAGCAGTAAGGAAGGGGCTGGGGCCAGAGCCCAACTGCCCCATCTGGGGTTCTCAGGGGTCAGTGGAGGACTAATCCTTCTAGAGACAGCTCAAGCAAAGTTTTGGGAAAAAGTAGAAATTTGAATTCCCTATTGAAGATTGAATGAGATCTGGGCACACAGGCCAAGCGGGGAGGGCACCTCACATGGGAAAGAATGAATCCTGAAGAGCCAGAGAGGTGGGGAGGACTAGAACAGGGCGGAGAGGGATATGTGTGGCTGGAGGAGAAGCCATGGGGCTAAGGGCTAGAGATTTAGCTTTGGATGCCTGGTCCACAGCCCAGCCCTGCCACCTATCCAGTTGTCCAGGTTGCCTAAGATTTCTGCAACTCAATTTCTCATCTGTGCAAATGCAGAGAAACACAGTTGATGAAGGGCCTGGTACAAAGCCAAAGACTTCTGAACATCAGATCCTGTCATTTGAAGGAGAAGATGTAAGGGGAGGGGTGGCTTAAAGGTCAGATTTGAGATTTGGGGCTTTTTCCTTTAGAAAATAGTCTGTTTATGCCATTGTATCCTGATATGGTTTGGCTGTGTCCCCACCCAAGTCTCATCTTGAATTGTAACTCATACAATTCCCATGTGTTGTGGTTTGTGGGAGGAACTCCATGAGAGGTAATTGAATCATGGAGACAGGTCTTTCCTGTGCTATTCTCCTGATAGTGAATAAGTCTCATGAGATCTGATGGTTTTATAAGGGGGAATTTCCCTACACAAGCTCTCTCTTTACCTGTTGCCATCCATGTAAGACATGACTTGCTCCTCCTTCCCTTCTGCCATGATTGTGAGGCCTCCCCAGCCACATGGAAGCATAAGTCCATTAAACCTCTTTCTTTTGTGAATTGCCCAGTCTCTGGTATGTCTGTAACAGCAGCAGCAGCATGAAAACAGACTAATACACAGCCTAATGCAGTTCATGTCATGAGATTAGAGCTATGCTTCAAAACGATAGATCTGGTGGGTTAAAACGGAGAGAGGCTGCAGGTGGGGAGACCACTAAATGATCCAAGGAGAGGTCACAAGATGTCATCCCATGTGCCAAGGACATGAACAGAGGACATGTTAAGAGGAGAGATAAATTGTCAGAATCTATAGAACTCAAAATGAATGTGTTAGCTTACAGGTTGGGGGATACGCAGGGAGGTCCAGCTTTTGTTCCTGCATGATGGGAGATTAAGATACTGTCAGGAAGGAGAAAAAAAAATAAGGAAGAGAATAAGGAAATAAATGAGAAAGAGAAGGGTTTGCACATAAAGATGAGGAGTTCAGTTGCTAACACATTGGCACCTTGGCCGGGCATGCACTGAGGATGCTCTATGGAAGACAGGAGGACATTCAGGATAAGAGCTTAGCCAAAAGCTAGCATGTAAGACCCAGATTTGAGGTCACCCTCACCTGGCAAAGAGAGGAAGACATGTGAGCAGATGGAGGAGATATGAACCAGAATGGGCCTTGGAATCCCTTTTTCTTTAAAACACACAGAAGGAAGTCTGTTGACAAGGAATGATTTTGGCTGCAAGTAATGAAAAAAAATCAGTGTAAAAATTAGGTGGCCAGGCAGGGTGGCTCACACCTGTAATCCCAGAACTTTGGGAGGCCAAGGCAGGTGGATCACTTAAGGTCAGGAGTTTGAGACCAGCCTGGCCAACGTGGTGAAACCCTGTCTCTACTAAAAATACAAAAATTAGCTGGGCATGGTGGCAGGCACCTGTAATCCCAGCTATTCAGGAGACTGAGACATGAGAATTGCTCAAACCTGGGAGGCAGAGGTTGCAGTGAGCTGTGGCTACACTCCAGCTTAGGTGACAGAGCTAGACGCCATCCCAATATATATATATATATATATATATATATATATATATATATATATATATGGTACTTTTTTTGAATCTGGAGTTTGGGAGCTGCTGGTCTTGGTTCAGCATCTCAGAGATCAGGCCTGATATTTCTGTGCTGTCTTATGATATTTCTGTGGTCCCAAGATGATCAAACCCACACCCAAGGAAGAAATGAGGGGATGGGGTGAGGCTAGTAGCATTTGCCTATGTTATCAGGAGTGTCCCCAGAAGACTCTGATGCATGCTTACTGGCCAGCACCATGTCACCTGGCCACTGTCTGCAGCATTGAAGAAGGCTAGAAAATGAGATTCTCCTATTTCTGCTGGGGTCATAAAGAAAAAGGGAGCTAATGCTGTGTTAGCTGTGTCAGTGTCTGCCATAGAGGGCAGGAAAAATGAAGACAGAGAATGTAATGTTTCAGAAACCAAGTTTCAAGATGAGCACAGAAGTTGTGAGTGTTAACTTCTTCATGTACTGGAAAGGTGGTAGTGGAGCAAATTCACTGGGGTTCTGTGATCAGTCCTAGGAGGGAAAAAGGACTATGAATAGGAGGAATGGGTGGTGAAGAAGTGGAGGAAGCAAGAGCAACATGTGAGCATGCTTGGTGCGGAGAACTGAATGCATCAGAACAGGGTGAAGCAGTGGGATTTCTAGTAAGGGAGAGTCAAGCCCATCTGTAGATAAAGAAGGAACCACAGAACCTGTGAAAAGACACAGGAAATACTGCAGAAAGAGGCAATATGTATGCAGGCAGATGGCCAGGGGCTGAGATCAGGGACATAAGAAGAGAGGTCAGTCTCGGAAAAAGAAGCCGCAACTTTTCCACCGTGACAGGAAGGAGATGTGCAAATCCACAAGGGCATTTTCAGAAAGGGGTTGAGTTCAACTGTTCAGCAGAGCTGGAGCCCAGTTCACTCAGAAAAGCCAGAAGACACAAGGCAGAATCACTGTGGTAAGTGAGCCCCACTAAGGGCTGGGGAAGGACAACACGTTTGGGGGCTGTTCCCACCATCTGGGTTATCTGTGCCTCAATTCCTCTAGGGACTCACATAGAAAGGAGAGCTCTAGTTATTCCAAATTCTTGCCAATGTTTAGTGTTCTAACTTTAATCGTTCTAGTGTGTGTGAAACATTGTATCATTGCGGTTTTTGTTTGTTTTTGTTTTTGTTTTTTGTTTTTTTGAGACAGTCTCGCTCTGTCACCCAGGCTGGAGTGCAGTGGCACTCAGCTCACTGCAACCTCTGCCTCCCAGGTTCAAGTGATTCTCTTGTCTCAGCTTCCTAAGTACCTGGGATTATCATTGTAGTTTTAATTCGGATTTTCCTAATTACTGATGGCATTGACTCACTTTTCATATCTATTTTCTTTGATGAAATATTTGTTCAAGTCTTCTCATTTTTAATTGAACACTACTTCACCCTGTTCTGATGCCTGTCAACTAAGTTAAGTTGGTTGAAAGTGTTGTTCAAATCTTAGGTATTTGCTAATTGTTTCTCTACTTGTTCTATTAGTTACTGAGAGATTGGTTTTAATATTTCTATCATTGTGAATCTGTCTACTTATACCTTTAGTTCTATCAATATTTTCATACATTTTGAAGCTTTGTTATTAGCTGCATACTCATTTAGGATTGTTCTTTGTTTTTGATAAACTCTCTAATTGTCATTGCGCTTTGCACCTGTTTAGTGGTACTACTTTTAGGGAAGTTTACTTTTTCTGATATTAATGTCATACCAGCTTGTTATGCTTAAGGTTTGCATAATATATCATTTTCCATCCCCTTGACTTTCAGCCTGTTTATGTCTTAGTATTTTAATTGCATTTCTGGTAAGCAGCATATGGGGGGGTCTGGCTTTTTTATCCAGTTTGATACTCAGTATGTTTTAATAATGCATTTAGTCTATTTACTTGCAGTAATATTTTGGTAAGATTGGATTTAACTATACAATTTTGGCATTTTGGTTTATTTATCATATTTATTATTAGTTTGCCTTCCTCTTTCTTTTTGAAAGAATCACATTTTTCCAATATTTCACTTTATCTACTATGTTAAGTTTTAGCTATATATTCTTTAAGTTGTGTTTAATGATTAATCAGAGATTATGGTATTCATCTTTAAGTTAGCACACTTACTTTTAAATAATGTTATACTACTTAAAAAACAGTGCAAGAATCTTACAGCAGTATAATTCCAGTTACTCCATTGTTCTTGATGATATTTTTCCATATTTTACTTTTCAATATGTTCCAATTCCCATAAGAAAATATTGTATTATTTCTTTAAAGAGTCAATGGTATTTTTAAATGTATATATCTATACTAAACAAAAAAAGTATATGTATTTATTACTTCCCAGAATTTGCCCTTTTGGATGTTCTTTCTCACTTCCTGTGGTTCTGGAGTTTTATCTGGTATCATTACCCCTCAGCCTGAAGACTTTTTTGGCAGTTCTTGTAATATTCAGGTCTATTGGCAATAAATCTCAGCTTTTGTCTCTCTAAAAATATCTTTCACATTTGAAGACTATTATCTCTAAATATATAATTCTAGATTGACAGGTTTTTGTTTCTGTTTTTTTCTCCTACTTCAAAGATATCATTACATTGTCTTATGATAGCTAGTGTTTCTGATAAGAAATGAGTCATAATTCATGTCATTCCCCTGTGTGTAATGTCTTTTTATCTATTTTTAAATTTTGTCCTTTATCTTTGGCTTCCACCAGTTTGAATTTGATGTATGTACTTCTTTTATCTATTTTGTTTGAGGGTTTTTTTTTCTTAGTTTCTTGAATCTGTGGGTTAATGACTTTCATCAGTGTTGGAAAGTTCTCTGCCATTATCTCTTTTATTATTTCTTCTGTTTCATTTTTCTCTCTTCCCTTCTGCTGGGCTCTAAACACATGTAGTTTTTATTATTTGTTATCATCCATGGATTGTGAATAGTCTTTTTTTCTCTTATGATTATTTGAATTTCAATTTGGATATTTTCAATTGATCTTTCTTCAGGTATACTGATACATTCCTGTGTTGGGTTGAGTCCTCTCTTAAGCCCATCTAACAAATTCTTCATTTCTGATATTGTGCTTCAAATATGCAGCATTTCCATTTGAATTTTTAATAGCTTTCTCTTCACTGCTTTTGTTTTTTATAAACGTTTTATTTTGAAATGCATTTAGATTTATAAAAGAGTTGCTTCAAAGAAGTACATAGAGTTCTTGTGTGCTCATCCAGGTTTCTCTATTTCATTTTGGCTAACTACAGCCCATGAGATAAATTTAGCCCACTGACTGCTTCTGTAAATAATGTTTTAGTCACACTGCCACATTCATTCATTTATGTATTGTCTATGACTGCTTTTGTACTATAGTGATGAAGTTGATTAGTCATAACCAAAGCCATATGACCTGTTAAAGCCTGTAATATTTACCAGATGGTATAAACTGGATGTTTTGTAGCCTCAAAATGTCTATGTTTAAATTCTAAGCCCCAATGTGATAGTATTAGGAAATTACACCTTTGGTAGGTGACTATGTCAGGAGGGCAGAGCCCTCATAAATGGGATTTGTGCCACCATAAAATAGACAGATCATTCACCCCTTCCACTGTGTGAGGACACATGGTGAGAAAGTATGAGAAAATGAGAAAATAGCCATCTATGAACCAAAAGCGGGCCCTCACTAGATACCAAATCTCCCAGTACTTTCTTGGACTTCCCAGCCTCCAAAAGTGTGAGAAACAAATTAGTGTTGTTGATAAGCCAGGTTGTCTATGGTAGTTCGTTATAGCAGCCTGAACAGACCAAGATGCCATCCCACTTTTTACAGAATTTCCAAGTGCTCCTCTAAGTAAGGCGTAGATAAAGAGCTTGCACCTGGGTTGAAATCTTATGTAACCATTTGTTTGGTACAATTACAAAAGTAATAAATTAACATTGATACAATATAATTAACTAAACAATAGACTATTAAGACACAGATGTCCTTCGGATTTTACTCGTTTTTCACATAATTTTCTTTTTCTGATCTGGGAACTAATATACCAGAATCCATTGTATCTAAATATTTGTATTTTTAATATCCTCTAATCTATGATGGTTTCGTGGTCTTTCCTTGTCTTTCAAGACCCTGATACTTTTGAAGCTTATCAGTCAAGTATTTTGTAGAATGTCCCTGATTTTGGATCCACTTGACTTTTTTTTTCTATGGTCAAACTGGGGTTATGGATTTTGGAGAATTATACTACAGGCATGAAGTGCCTTTCTTATCACAGCATGTCATGGGACATATGTATTCATCAATTCTCATGCTGCTAATAAATCCATACCCAAGTTTGGGTAATTTATAAAGAAAAGAGGTTTAATGGACTCACATTTCCACATGGTTGGGGAGGTCTCACAATCGTATAGAAAATGAAGGAAGAGCAAAGTCATGTCTTATATGGGAGCAGGAAAGATGTCATGTGTAAGGGAACTCCCCTTTATAAAACCATCAGATCTCATGAGATTTATTCACTATCATGAGAACAGCACAGGAAAAACCTGACCCCATGATTCAGTTACCTCCCACCGGATCCCTCCCATGACACATGGGGATTATAGGAGCTACAATTCAAGGTGATATTTGGGTGGGGACACAGCCAAACTATATCAGCACATAATAACAAAATTATTTATTACTGGTAATGTTAACCTTGATAACTTCATTAAAGAGAGATATGCCAGTTTCTCTGATGTACAGCAACTATTTTTTTTCCTTTCTATACTATATTCTTTAGAAATGAGTCACTAAATCAAGCACATACTCAAGAAGAGTGGAATTAAGCTCCAGCTCCTGAAGGGAGAAGTAAAAATAGAGTTTGTGAACATATGTAAAGCCACCATAGTCATCAACAAACATTTTGGAGAAGGTATTTTGAGGTTACACAAATACTCTGTTTCTCCTTAAAGTTCTACCCATTAATTTCAGCATTTATCAGTGGATCTTGCCAGTGGTAATTATTACTGTGGTTTTCTGGTTGTGATTTTCTATTTCCCTAATTCTACAGTGATTCTTTAGAAATTTCATTATTGTTTTTTATTTATTCCATTTATAGTTCAGTTTTTACCCTGGATCTTTATTGTTCTTTATTATGATTATTGAAAAGTCCATGTCTGATCATTCCCACATTTGTTGCCTTTATGGGTTTGCTCCTGTTGACTGTTTCTTCTCTTTACCAGGTCACATTCTATTGCTTCCTTTTGAGTGTTGGAATCTTTGATTGTATGTCAAGTGGTCTGTATACAGCAACATTAGTTAGTGAAGTAAACAGTATTTACCATCAGAGAAGGGTGCACCCCGTCTCTGCCAGCCCACTAGAGTGGCAAAATCTAATCTGTAGTTCAGATGGGTCAGGGTTTTGCTGTAGCTTTAGTTTGATTTTGTTACTATTGAAACAAAATATTTTGAAAGCAGGATCAGGACTTTCTGTTTTGCAGAACTTGGGTTCTGAGCACAGGAAAGATTCCAGGAGTCTCTGTAATTTATAGCTGAGCCACCAGCTTTTCCATCTGTGGAAACTCTTTCTGCTTCCTGCCTGGTGCCAGATTTTTTGAGTTGTTGGAGAATTGTCTTTGTTCTCCAGGTCTGCTGCAGATCTTGAGCACCTGGAAAGATTACTTTCTGCCTGGAATTCCCCAAAGGAGTTTCTCTCTGCATAATTTCCTATGCTTTATTTCAGCAGCTGAAAGCTTTCAGATGGCTTCAGATAGATTATTCTCAGGTCTTCTGCCTTGCTCCATACTCTCTGCCCACAACCCTCAGAGGGAAGATTCTTTAACTCAGAGAAGGTCCCCTTGTACCTCAGGAGCATATCTCAGTAAAGCACTCTGTGAAGACCTGTGAGAAAGAAGGAACAGATTAGTGCAGATTCTCCTAGGGCTTCCAGAATTCTAACCTGCCATGCCAAGCCACACTTGGCCATTGAAAGTGTGTGCAAGTTTTAGCCAGCTTTAGCAGAGTCCCTCCAGATCAGAAACATCCTCCTTTAGCTGCCCTATCAGGGAAGGCGGCAACCACAAGCCACAAGTCTCTTCTCTCAAGGGCTCATCACTTTCTGGTGATTCTTTTCCTTATTTTCTTTGCATCTTCAGCTATCTAATGGGTTCAGATAAATTGTGATTTCATCGTGTATCCTGCTTGTTTTGGTGTTGGGGTGAAAGCAAAGGTTTCCTGTCACTTTCCATATTCTAGCCAGAAGTGACCTCATGTTTGCATATAATGTAAAGAATGAGCCCAACGCCTTTAGAAATGCTTTAAAACTATAGACTTAGCCCAAATCTCAAGGTTAATAGATGAGGAAAATATAGCAGAGCACAAACTGGAACTCAGTCTGGTCTGGAGTGGGGAGGAATTCATTTTTCTGACAACAGCTCTCTTGCACCTATCCACCAATGCAACCAATACCAACACCACCAACACAAGAGCTATTCATTAGGCACAAACTTCGCAACAGGTGCTAACTACTTATGTACACTGTCTTATTTTATTTTCACAACAGCTATTTGAAGTAGGTACTATTATCTTGCCCATTTTACAGATGAGGAAACCAAGCCACAGAATCTGTGTAACCTTCCTGATACGGTTTGGATGTTTGTGCCCTTCAGACCTCATGTTGAAATGTGATTCCCAATATTGAGCTGGGGCTGGTGGGAAGTGACTGGATCAAGGCGTGGGGAACCCTCATGAATGATTTAGCACCACCCCCTTGGTGATGAATACATTCTCACTCAGTTAGTTCGTGCAAGATTTGTGTTTTTTATTTGTTTGTTTTACCCTAACACTATGGATAGATTTGGTTGTTTAAAAGCATGTGGCACCTCCCTCCTCAATTTATCCTGCTCCCTTTCTTACCTTGTGAGGCCCTGGAGCCCCCTTTGCCTTCTGCCTTGATTGGAAGCTTCCTGAGGTCCCTGTGGTGCAGATGCTGGCACCATGCTTCCTGTACAGCCTGCAGAACTGTGAGACAAAATAAAACTATTTTCTGAGTGAGTGCAGTGGCTTACACTTGTAATCCCAGCACTTTGGGAGGCTGAGGTGCGTAGATCACTTGAGGTCGGGAGTTCAAGACCAGCCTGGTTTGGGGAAAGCATTAGCCCCGTGAAGAAGACCTGGCCCTGAATCCAGATTCTGCCACCTACTGATACGGTTTGGCTGCGTCCCTACCCAAAACTTCTTGAATTGTAGTTCCCATAATCCTCATGTGTCATAGAAGGGACCCAGTGGGAGGTAATTGAATCATAGGGGTGGTTACCCTCATGCTGTTGTCATTCTAGTAGTGAGTTTTCATGAGATCTGATGGTTTTATAAGGGGCTTTCCCCCTTTGCTCAGCACTTCTCCTTGCTGCTGCCACGCGTAAAAGGATGTGTTTGCCTCCCCTTCCACCATGATTATAAGTTTCCTGAGGCCTCCCCAGCCAAGCTGAACTGTGAGTCAATTAAACCACTTTCTTTTATAAATTACCCAGTCTTTGGGTATGTCTTTATTAGCAGCATGAGAATGGACTAATACACTGTGTGACCTTGAGTTAGTCCCTTGCCCTCTCTGGACTTCTTTGTCCTAAGGGGTATTATGCCTTCTGCAAAGCACGTATGGGAACTCAACCAGAGAGCACCCGTGAATGGTCTCTGTGTACTGTTAAGCAGCTCAGATTAAGTGGGTGTCCTTGCTGACATTAAGAGGGAAGGCTCAGTGGGTCAGGTGATGCAAGAACAGGTCTTCTTGCAGAAGAATATGCCCTGGATGGGATTCCAAACAAGAGGGGAGGCTTCTTGTAGGGCAGCTGCAATGACTTATTCATCTCTCCCTAGTATGGAGCAATTGCTGAGCAACTTTGCATGGAAGGTGGCACCAAAACACATGCCTGTATGGGCTGTGCCAGGTAATGAGTCCAACACCACCCTCCATTGCTTGAATTCCTCTGCCTTTGATCCAGGAAGTGTGGACCCAGTAGGGAGCTAGGGCAGGCAGCTGTCTTGTCATTTCCATAATCAAATGTTTATGTACCATTTCCTCCTGCCCTTTCTCTTCCCCTTTCCCCTCTTATTTCTATTTGAGCAAAATGTGTTCAAACATCCCCTCTTGCCCTGCTGGGTACAAAAAGTGTCTGTAATGTTGGTGTAACATTTTGGAAAATGAATGCAACATTTGTGTCTATTTGCCGATCAGAATATCGATTTCCTCTTGAAATGAAATGTCACATCCATGAAATTCAAGATGTATTAGAGGAAGAAAGCCAACTTTGACACGTCATCTTTGGGCAGCTTTGATGGGGCCTTAGCAACCTGCCTTCCTCCGTGTGTGTCCTCCAGTCTAGAATGTCAGGCAGGGAAGGCCCATTCCAGAAGTTCACTTCCTGGTCTCTTCTTCCTCCTGTGGTTGTCCGGGGCTACTCAGGCACTCTAAAAGAACATAAAACAGTAGTACAGGTTGAGAATCCCTTATCTAAAATGCTTGGAACCAGAAGTGTTTTAGATTTCAGATTTTTTCAGATTTTGGAATATTTGTATTACACTTACCAGTTGAGCATCCCTCATTTAAAATCTGAAATCCTGGTGCTCCAACGAGTGTTTCTTTAGCATCATATTGATGCTCAAAAGGTTTCAATTTTGGGAGCATTTAAGATTTGGGAACATTTCAGATTTTGGATTTTTGGATGAAGAATAATCCACCTATAGTTGTGGCATATCCAATAGACTAAGCTTCAGTAGGGACTTGCTATTGTGACTGGATAAACAGCATCTGCTATTTTGAGAAGGGTACTTTTAAAGCCAAGATAATCCTAAGCAAAACAACAAAGCCAGAGGCATCACGCTACCTGACTTCAGACTATGCTAAAAGGCTTCAGTAACCCAAACAGCATGTTACCATCACCAAAACAGATATGTAGACCAGTGGAACAGAACAGAGGCCTCAGAAATAATGCCACACATCTGCAACCATCTGATCTTTGACAAATCTGACAAAAACAAGCAATGGAGAAAGGACTCCCTATTTAATAAATGGTATTGGGGAAACTGGCTAGCCATATGCAGAAAACTGAAACTGGATGCCTTCCTTACACTTTATACAAAAATTAACTCAAGAAGGATCAGAGACTTAAACATAATACCTAAAACCACAAAAACCCTAAAAGAAAACCTAGGCAATACCATTCAGGAAATAGGCATAGGCAAGGACTTCATGAGTAAAACACCAAAAGCAACGGCAACAAAAGCCAAAATTGGCATATGGGATCTAATACACTAAAGAGCTTCTCCATAGCAAAAGAAATTATCTTCAGAGTGAACAGGCAACCCACAGAATGGGAGAAAATTTTTGCAATCTATCCATCTGACAAACAGCTAATATCCAGAATCTACAAAGAACGTAAAGAAATTTTTTAAAAAACACATTAAAAAGTGGGCAAAGGATATGGACAGATACTTCTCAAAAGAAGATATTTATGTGGCCAACAAACATATGAAAAAAAGCTCATCATCGCTTACTAAAAAGTCAGGAAACAACAGATGCTGGAGAGGATGAGGAGAAATAGGAACACTTTTACACTGTTGGTGGAAGTGTAAATTAGTTCAACCATTGTGGAAGACAGTGTGGCGATTCCTCAAGGATCTAGACCCAGAAATGCCATTTGACCCAGCAATCCCATTACTGGGCATATACCCAGAGGATTATAAATCATTCTACTATAAAGACACAAGCACTTGTATGTTTTTTGCAGCACTGTTCACAATAGCAAAGACTTGGAACCAACCCAAATGCCCATCAATGATAGACTGGATAAAGAAAATGTGGCACATATATACCATGGAATACTATGCAGCCATAAAAAAGGATGAGTTCATTTCCTTTGCAGGGGCATGGATGAAGCTGGAAATCTTCATTCTCAGCAAAATAACACAAGAACAGAAAACCAAATACCACATGTTCTCACTCATAAGTGGGGGTTGAACAATGAGACAACATGGACACAGGGAGGGGAGCATCACACACAGGTGCCTCTTGTGGGGTGGGG